>BQNB010045089.1:4798-44496 GCA_026074375.1 Tanacetum coccineum
AAATTTTGAGTGACCTTGCTCCTAATACCAATTGTGGAAACTAGAAGAGGGGGGGGGGTGAATAGTTTGCACGTTTGTTTTTGTTTTAAAAGTTTAATTTCAAAAATGTTTAGATCCGAGTTATATGTTCGACCAATTCACAATATGAACAAGCAATAACTATCTAAACTAAAAGTAGATAACAACAGTAATAATATAAAGAGATAAGGAAAGAAATGACCAAACCAAGACACTAAGATTTTATAGTGGTTCGGCTACGAAGCACCTCTTCGCCCTACTTCACTTTCCGAGTATCCGACTCGATGTTTTACTATGTCAACAAGCTCCCTTTAGGCGGAGAAAACCGTTTACACGTCGCTTACGTTATTTTCTGACACTAAGCTAAATGTCGAGTCCTAATCTTAGCTAGAACCAATCTACCACTTCACAAGATATACACACTCCCAAGATCTACACTATCGGATCTACACAATATCCGAATCATACAAATACATAAGATAAATACAATAGAGGTTTGGTACTTAGAAGAAAAGATAAGAGATCACTAATTAACACTTTGTTTCTTGATGAATACGAGTGTTCTTCTCTTGCACTTGAATGAGAGGGAAGAGATGAGAAGAAGAGATTAGATCACTTGAAACAAGATCTAAATATGTTAGTGATCAAGAGTTTTAGTGAGAGAAAGAAGCTTTAGAGAGAGAAAGAAGAGACTGAAAAATTTCGTGCAAAGAGGAATGATTTTAAGCAAGGGGTGGACCAGTATTTATAGACAGGAAAAGTCAACGGTAACTGGTGGCGGTCCCGACGAACCCGACGGTGCCATATATATATGGGGGCCGCTAGGCTTATAAGGGCACCGCCACCTAGACTCCGTTCCCTTTTTGTCTTTTGGTGGGGAAGGTTGTATCTGGTGTAGAAGCTTCCATTTGGGGGGGGGGGGGGGAATTTAAATTTCAAATTTTAAGTTTTTAATAAAACTTTTCTTTTAATTAAAAAATATTTTGTATAATTAATTTTGTGAAAATCTTTTGTAAAAATATAATGGATAAGAGAAAAATATTTTCTTGATCACTAATCATGCTTAATGATTTGTTTGTTCATACCTTAAGTGATTACTAATCTTAGAAATAGAATTTTACGATTAATAATTTGTAAACGTTTAATTTTATCGTAAACGTTTTTACATTTTGTTATTATCAAAACGTTGAGAGGCCGAAAAATATAAATAACATTTTTAGACATTATTTGTATTAACATATGGTTTTGTGCTAGTCATATAACTTCTATCCATGAGACGCTTCTGATACCACAATTTCACCAATATATGCCATAACTATTTTTTATTTGGGCCAAAATTACCGTCCTAAACTATGTTTCGATATATTACACATCTTTTTAAGAACAAAGAAAATGCAAATGAAATAATAGTTTCTAAAGCTTTTATTACCCCCTACACTTATTTTAAACATTATCTTTAATGTTCTATGAGTACTCAAAAAATGAATAAAAGAAAGATAAATAAAAAGCAAGAGAAACTAATACTCCCCTGTTTACTCAAATATCGAAGAAGAAACGAGATAAACTGGCTAAATCGTCTTCCAAGAATCGTCCAAGTGAAAATCCAATGAACTTCTAGACTCTCCTCATCTAATATAGCCTGTTAATCAAACACAAAAACAACTATACCAAGAATAAAATCGGCAGGAAATAATATACAACCCTATTAATCATAAATTAAAATCCCAAGAAAGCAATAAAGATAGAATTTTAGTACTAATGGAATCGTGGCTTTCTGCAATAAATTGGAAAATTAAAAAATATAGAAATTAAACAAAAATAACTTTTCAAAAATTCGAAAAAACGCGAGTTTCTTCACCGCTACAGTGTTGACGCTGTCAGGATTTAATCCTGACGCCGTCTCCAGGCATTGAGAAATTTTGCGTCTTTGTTTTGTGGAAAAATTTCTGCAATCATAACCTAATAATGATTTCCTAGAAAAAATTACTGCATAGGCCACAAATACGATTAGTACAAACATATGACTCAAAACAAACAATAAAACATAAAAGTGTGAATTTAACTCAAACTATCTATTTTACCTGTTTGAAATGGTTCTTAAAAACCAGATATTTCCCCTACACTTATTTTATGTAAAATACATTTGATTGCAATTAAGACGATGTTAAAGACAAAACAAAGCATGATCACATATAAGACAAATAATAAAAATTAAAACCACACGACACTCCTAAAATGCATAAAATAAAAGATTGGGTTGCCTCCTAATAAGCGCTTTTCTTTATTAACGAGTCTTCTAGCTAGACTCGGAGTCATTCTCCTAGGAATCATGAAAATGTTCCAAGTCGATGATATCGCTTGACTTTTCTTTTTCGTATAGTTTCCTACATGTGGGAATTGATTGAAAAGTTCTACCAAAATTTCTCCATATGGGTCAACTATTTCAATCCTAATGTGCCATGCACCGTCTCCTTCCTTTGGTGGCCTCTTTCAATCTATTTTCTTCTCAATCAAATTCTCCGATTCCTACATATTTCCTTTGAGATTTATAAATATAGCTCTTAGGAATTCCACCATGTTCCTAAATACTAAGACATCTTTAAACGGATTGAGTTTGACGTCCCTAGTTATTTCCAACTCCCTGGGTAAATGGTCATTCATAAAGTCTTTCTCTAAATAGTATGAGGTCAGACATATATATAGTTCGCATTAAGTCGTGATTCGTAAGACTTCCATTTTGCTAAGGTAGTCCAATATGGTGTATCCACATGACCTAGGCCGATCTCCTTAACTCCAAATATTGATCTAGTGACTCCTTTTCCTACCGCTATTTTAGCTTTCTTACAATCTATAACTACACTAGCGGTTGCTAAAAAACATCTTCCTACAAGTAAGGGGCATGTACACCTCTACGTTTTTCATAATTCATAAGAGATACGACGTAGTTCCATCCGCTAACCCTAGGACATTCTCAGTCTCTCATAACATTTCAATATTTAATGTTTTGAAGAGATACAATGGGATTAAGTTCACACAAGACCCTAAATCGGCTAAGGTATCAAAAGGATTAGATTCCCCTAGTCTACAAGGTAAGGTGAATAATATGAGATCCTTCATTTTCTTTGGCATTTTGCCTTGAATGAACGCGGACCTATTTTTGCCTAACTCAAAACTCTTTACATATTTATCTAAAATGGCGTTGTACATGGGAGCATAAGCTAGAACTTTAAGAATCAGTAACTTAAGATGCAAATCCTTAAATTCATATTCTAAAGTTCTTTCGGGTTCCTTTAATTTTGGTGTTTCAATTTTTTTGACCGTTAAGGTTTTAACTTGTAGTTGGTCTTCTTGAAAATCATTTGTTGATTTGAAACACGTTTTATTAGCATTGACCAAATTAAAGGGATGAGATGAACTATGAGGGTCTTCCATTGGGTAAGAGCGAGTAGACAAAACCAAAGAGGTAGGGTTAACATTCAAGTTTGGGTTCTTAACCGTGTCACTTGGAAGTGCTCCCATCATTTGGTCATTGATGGCCTTCAAGAGTGTGTCAATCTTGTTGGTCATATCGCTTTGTTGTTGCTTGAAATCAGCTTCGAACTTAGACAACCTAACGTCTTGAGATACCATAAAGTTAGACACTCATCCCTCGAGATTTGATTAGTTGTTAAAAATTTAGGGATTGTTATTGAAGGCGCGGTTCGGGAATGAACCATTTGATTGAAAACGATTTGGTGGGTTTGAAAAATTATTTTGAGAATTTTAAGGTTGCCTCCACCAAAGGTTTGGGTGACTTTCCATGATGGATTATAGGTGTCACTAAGATTATTTTGCTTGGGTTAGAAAGTGAACCAGTTACCTCTCGCTTCGTTGGTACGCTAGGATGCGTAGTCAACAAAAGCTTGCTTGGGATTTCCATGCAATATTAAGTGTCGTGAGGACCACCATAAATCTCACATGAAGAAGCAATTTTGTTCACTTGAACGGATGGTTAAGGAGCAAAATAAGCTTCCATCAAGCGTTGGACTTGATTTTCTAACTCAATGAGACGACGGTCAGATGTACTCAGGACATCTTGAGGCAAAGAGATTGCCTTGACCGGTTTAGCGAGGTCTCTTGGGTCATTCCAACTTTCATTGTCATAAAGGGAGAGGTCCTCTAAAAGTGCCCAAGATTCCTCGGCGATTTTGTTACATAGCTTAACACCGACCAAATGATCGATGGCGTGCCTTCTGGGTTGATTGACATGGTCATAAAAGATTTAGACTTAGAGCCAAAGATCGATGTCATGATGAGGGATTTTTTGGATTAAGTCCCTGAAACAAGTCCATGCTTCAGAAAGAGATTCACCATGACGTTGTTGGAACATCAAGATGTCATTTTTGAGTTTAATAGTTCTTCCCAGTAGGAAAACTGAGCAAGGAAACGGGTAGTGAGATCCTCCCAAGTAGAGATGGATCCCGCGGGTAGATGTTCAAGCCAATTGCTAGCTTGATCACGAAGAAAAAATCAAAATAAACACAGTCACGTCATTTCCTTATTTTCAACATTAAGGTCAAGCGAGTCCAAAAGTTTTAGAAAATCCTTAAGATGTTGATTTAGATCTTCGGATCAGAGTCCGTGAAATGCACATTCGTTTTTCACCAATTGTATGGTGTTGGATCGTAGGGGCACCACATTGTTCCCTTCAGGGAGTTCAATGGTGTTTCGATAGCCCTCGTGGCTTGGTCGGAAAAATCTCTTAAAGTACGGGGTTGAATTTTGTTTCCCATGATGGTTAACAAAAAGGAAGGTTTACAAAACAAAGGGAACGAAGAAAAGATAGACTACGAGAAAGCTACACTAAAAGGAAAAACAAAATCTTACTTGATAGGAATCTTGTGAGTAGACCTAAGCTAGATAGAATTCGAAACCTAGACTATTCCCCGGAAAAGAAAAACCTAGAAACTAATTACCCTATTTCCCCTCCTGATTTATTCCCCCCAGCAGCAGCAAGCGCTAAAAAAAAACTTTATTAATAATTGCGAACGGGTTGCCACATTGCAGCAGCAAAAAAAAAAAAAAATTGCAATCAAAACCCACAAAAAAGTTTTTACATTCACAAAAATTTACCCAACAAAAAACAAAAAAACACCAAACCAAACCAAAACAAAACCCTCTGATGTAGGGTGTGGGTCAGTTTTAAATAATAAATTATAAATATTTATATTATAATAATTTGTATATTTTATAAGTTATTTAAAATTTATTTTATATTATATTTATTATAAAAAATAATATTTAATTAATTTTATTTATTAATATTATAAAATTTTATATTAATTAATTAATAATATTATTTTATATATATTATATTTTAATATATATTATTTTAATATATTTTTATATACATTTTTTCTTTTTTTTTTTTTATAGATTCATTTTTTATTTTGGTTTTTTTTCTTTTCTTCTTTCTTTTATTTTTTTTTTTTTTTTAATTTTTTTTTTTTTTTTTTTTCTTGTTTTCTTTTTTCTTTCTTCTTCGGTGTCATGAGATAACAGAACAACAACCAAAAAACCCAACCGCCCTAAATTAATATTGAAATGGTGCCCAAAATAAGTCTTTAAAAAAAAACAAAAAAATTAAAGTAAAATCAATTTATTCTTTTTTTGTATTTTTTAATTTGGTAAGCTAGCTCTTGAGGATAAATACACAAAGGGACGTGTTGAACTATCAATTAGGAATGTAAAAACTAACGGGTACAAAGTTAATATAGCCCAGCGCAACAAGCACACATCAACAACTTAAACCACAAATGACATTATCAAGAAACAATCATATCCAAAGAGTGCAGTACGAAGAAAGTAATGTCTGTTGGTCAGGTAGACACGTCTGGATTAGGTTGGTTTGTTGGAGGTTGGCGACAATCAACATAACATCATCCACATTATCTATCATGGAAATACTTTTCTACAAATCTCATCTCAATACCAATTGCCCTATCATCTACTGATTAGTGGGTGGTTGTGGGGTAGAGTGGAATGAATAGAGGGGGCGGCCGACATCAACGTGAACAAAGTTTTTTTTATCCGCCCATACCATCATACCCAACCGAGTTTAACAAGAGGACAATGTTATGACCTTTGTTATTTGCATCAAACTGAGATGGAAAAAACTACACTAACCTAACTCTTTAAACTCCTTGAACTTGCTAAACACAATACCTTACCCTCCCTAAAACTCTCTTAAGCCGTCGGCATAACAAAACTTTACAAACTCGACACCAACACGACCCACACTACTACCAGCCATCCAAAACCGCCCCTTGACCCCCAATACCCCATAAAACATCTCTCTCAACACTTCAACAGTCTAACTCACCACCTAACCAACCCAACCGCAAACCTACAACTACTCTAAGACTAAACCATAACACAAACTCCCGACCTATCCTATAACGAACTCAAAAACTAACAACACACCAACTACCACCCAACCCTAAACACCACAACCCACTCCAGCCGGTCGCACGCCTGTGAACCCCCGCCCCCCCTCCCCCCCAAACCCCACCCCCCGACCCCTGCTCCCCCATGGTATAAGCATGAAATCACTCAATCTACCTGCTACGCGACTGGCGGACCCATCGTTGGAAGCGATTAAGGTAGCTATGGAAGGATGGGGGCGACAACAGGTGCACACCGACATACTTCTAAGGGCGTCCACGTCAGGAATCTTATTCTTCTGTGTCCTCTTTTATTCTAATTTACCTTTCTTCGAACGCCGTGTCGCGATCGTATATTTCTCTGATATATACAACATGTATTTCTCTTTTTTTTTTATATATTTTAGGGTTTTTAAGGTAGAGTGTGGAAACTCTTTAGGGGAGATGAACCATAAACAATTAGGTTTTTCGAGTTTAATAGTATTCTCTTTTGACTCTCGAGTTTTTACAGGAAAGCAGTTTTACAAAATTATTAAAAAGGAAAAAGAGGAAGAAAAAAGTTCGATTTTTATGGTGTGAAAAAAACAACAAAACAAACCTCTATAGCTGGACCAAACCCTCTTGTATCAGCTTTAAACAAATATAAAAAAAAAAAAATTAAAAACAAAGCTCACTTCACCACACACACACAACACAACACACCCCCACCAGCCACCCATTAACAACCAGACCACCCCCCATACCACCATAAACCACAACCCACACCTAAAACACCAACCACCATTAAACCCCAACCCACCCTAGTACCTACAAAAAACCCTCTCACAACAACCCACAAATCATTTAGGGTTTAATTTTAGTGTACTTGCTTATTTGTCGTGTTTTATTAAATACCCGTTAACGTTTTTCGTAGTTAGTTTTAAGTGTGCCTTTATTTGCTCACTATTAGGATTTTAGAAAACAATCATCTTTGAACCAATTCAAATCATTGTCCAAATTAAAGCGAGGTTTCAATTTCATAAGTCTTTGGGAAAAATGACCCGGTGATCACTTACCGGTAAAACGTAGGATATTTTTGTGTAGATCTTTACTTTAAATCTTTGTCCTCAAGGATTTTTAGTAAATTTCTTTGTACTTTGATATTATTACGTATATATTATAAAACTATACATCAGATACCATAATCCTAAGTGCGTAGTGCCTTTAATGTATCAAAAGATACATTTAACCGCTTCAAGGTGAGAGGTTTTGGGAGCCTTTAATGTATCCTATGTGCGTAGTGCCTTTAATGTATCAAAAGATACGTTTAACCGCTTCAAGGTGAGGTGTCATTTTATATACTTTTCGAGGTCATTTAACCTCCTAAATCATGCAAATGTGCCCAAAATACGTGCTTAATAGTTTCTTTTTGTATTTTTAGCATTTGGGAAGCTTTTGGAGGAAATACACGTGACTTGGACTCAATTTAGGATGAAACGGGACAAGGTTGCAGCTTTACACAAAGTGACTTTCAAAGAGTGCGTACAGTATGTCTGGAGACGACGTCTGGATTTGTGGCGACATCATCCGAGTTTACAAGCGACGGTGTCACGACCTATATACACATTCGTTTTTAGGGTTTTAGTGTGGAACTTTTGGGAGATGAACCATAAACTTAGGTTTCGAGTTTAGCAGTTTTTAAAGTCATTTTTATGGTGTGAAAACCCTCTTGTATCAGCTTTATACTCATGTTTTAATCAAGTGAAGTCTTTTATCTCTTGATCTTTCAATATGTCTATGTGTTGTCTGATTAATATGTCTATGTGTTGTCTTTTATCTCTTGATCCATTAGTATTTAATCATGATTGCATGAAACTTAGTTTGTAGATCCTCTTAATATTGCTTCTTGTGATGGATGTGCGCGTTAGGCTTTAGAAAACTAGCTATAAAATATTACATTAACATAGACGTCTAGGAAAATGCGAGTGTGTAGAAAGGATACCACTGATAACATTATTCATACTACCTTACCCCTAATATGGTTGATCCCTCTTAAGTGTTTTAATGCATGTAATGTACTCTTAGGGGCCTTGTAATAGTCTTTATACTACCTTACTTATACGTTGCCTTAACGGAATATTACATAGACGACGGATTCGTGTAATTCGTTCATGACCTAGGAAATAATTACACAGATCATCACAAGTGTGGCAAAATAATAGGATTAGAAGAAGCAAACTAAGGAGTAGTGCATGATTAAGTAAATACATTTGTTTACCTATTGAGTTCTCACCAAAGTAGTTTAGTTTAATTAGTTCAAAACCAAAACCCTCTTAAAAACCAGAATTTTACTTGCTTTCATAAAATATAAAAATACAAAAATAATCTTCTTTCAATCTCTTAGATCTTAGTTAGATTCAGTTTAAGCCTTCACACGCTATTCCCCTAGAGAACGATAACAACCCCTGAGTCCTTGCTATACTACACTGCAACGATTAGGTACTCTGCCTAGGGAGTTGTAAAAACTGTTACGTTTATAACGACCGCATCAAGTTTTTAACGCCGCTACTGGTGAATAGTATAGGTTTTGGATTTAATTTAGCTTTGGTCTACTTGCTTGATTCCTATCAAGTGAAATTTTAATTTCTGTTAGTTAGCTTTCTTGTAGTCTATCTTTTCTTTGTGTTATTTGTTTTGTAAATCTTTTTCATTGACCTCCATGAAAAACGAAAATCCTATCCGTACTCTTAGAGATTACTCCACACCTAGCCACGAGGGCTATCGAAACACCATTGAGATCCCCGATGGAAAAAATGTGGTACCTCTATGATCCGACACCATTCGGTTGGTGCAAAACTGATGCTCATTCCATGGACTTCGATCCGAGGATCCAAACCAACATCTTAAGGATTTTCTAAAACTTGTAGACTCACTTGACCTTGATGTTGCAAATAGGGAAAGGACGCGTCTGCGTTTATTTCAATTTTCCCTTTGCAATCAAGCAAGCAATTGGCTTGAACGTCTTCCAGCAGGATCCATCTCCACTTGGGAGGATCTTACTACCCGTTTCCTTGCTCAATTATTTCCATCGCGAAGGACCTCTAAACTTCAAAATGACATCTTGATGTTCCAAAAACAACAAGGTAAATCTCTCTCTAAAGCATGGACTCGTTTCAAGGACTTACTCCAAAAAGTCCCTCATCATGGCATCGATCTTTGGCTCCAAGCCAAATCTTTAATGACCATGTTAATCCCGCTACAAAGCGAACCATCGATCAATCAGCCAGTGGCAAGCTACGTGACAAAAACGCCAAAGAATCATGGGCACTATTAGAGGACCTCGCCCTCTATGACAACGAAAGTTAGAATGACCCAAGAGACTTTGCTAAACCAGTCAAGGCGATCTCTTTGCCTCAAGATGTCCTAAATACATCTAACTGTCGTCTTATTGAGCTCGAAAATCAAGTCTAATGCTTGATGGAAGCCTATCTTGCTCATAACCCACCTGTTCAAGTGAATAAATCACTTATTCATGTGAGATTTGTAGTGGTCCCCACGACACTCAATATTGCATGGAGAATCCTGAGCAAGCATATGTTGATTACCCATCCTCGCGTACCAGCGAAGGGGGAGCTAAGTGGTTCACTTTCAAACCCGAGCAAAACAATCTTTGTGACACCTATAATCCACCATGGAAAAGTTACCCAAACCTTAGGTGGAGGCAACCTCAAAATTCTTAAAACAATTTTTCAAACCCACCTAATCGTTTTCAACCAAACG
Organism: Tanacetum coccineum; assembly: GCA_026074375.1. Taxonomy (NCBI): domain Eukaryota; kingdom Viridiplantae; phylum Streptophyta; class Magnoliopsida; order Asterales; family Asteraceae; genus Tanacetum; species Tanacetum coccineum. The sequence goes on from BQNB010045089.1 coordinate 14,998, forward strand.
GTTTGTTCTCGAACCGCCCCTTCAACAGCAACCCTCAAAATTTTAATAATCAATCAAATCTTGAAGGGTTGGTGTCTAATTATATGGCATCTCAAGACACTAGATTGTCTAAATTTGAATCCAATTTCAAATAACAACAAGGCGAGATGACCAACAAAATTGACACATTCGTGAAGGCCATCAATGATCAAATGACAAGATCACTCCCAAGTGACACGGTCAAGAACCCAAAACTGAATGTTAACTCTACCTCTTCAGTTTTGCCTGCTTATTCTCACCCCATGGAATTCCCCAATGCTCATCCCGTCCCCTTAATTCAATCAATGCCATTAAAACATGTTCCAAACAAACAAGCAATCTTCAAAAAGACCAACTATAAACGATCATCAAAATTGGAACATTAAAACCAAAAGAACCCAAAAAAGCTTTAGAAGATAAATGTAAGGATTTGCATCTTAACTTACCGGTTCCTGAAGTTCTAGCTCGTGCTTTAATGTATAATGTGATTCTGGATAAATATGTGGAGAGTTTAGAGTTATAGGCAAAAATGGGTCCTTGTTCATTCATGGTAAAATGGCTAAAAAAATGAAAGATCCTGGATTATTCACCCTGCCTTATAGCCTAGAGGACTCCAAGCCTTTTGACACCTTAGCTGATTTAGGGTCCTGTGTGAATTTAATCCCATTATATCTCTTCAAAAATCTTAAAATTGGATTATTAGAAGAGACCAATCACATTTTAGGCTGACAGATGGAACTAAGTCTTATCCTGTAGGAATTGTTAAGAATGTAGAAGTTCACATAGGAAGGTTAAATCATTTAGATGACTTCTATGTCATAGACATGGACAAGGACCCTGTTACCTCGCTACTCGTAGGAAGAGGATTCCTAGCAACTACTAATGCCGTAATAGACTATAAAAAAGCCAAAATAGCAGTAGGAGAAGGAGTTACTAGGTCAATATTTAGAGTTAATGAAATCGACCTAGGAGAAGAGGAGCTGCCTTATTAGACTACCCTAGGAAAACGAGAGTCTTATACACCATAACATAGTATGGATGGAATAGGTGCCCGACCCCCTTACTATGCAAAGAAGGACTTCACAAATTACCATTTGCCCGACGAATGGGAAATTGTTAGAGATATCGAGCTCTACCCGTTTAAGGATGTCCTAGTATTTAGAAGGATGGTAGAATTTTTAGGAGTTATACCAATAAATCTTAAAGGAAATATGTGGGAGTTAGAAGAATTAATAGAAAATATGATAGATTTGAATAGGCCACAAAAAGGAGGAAACGGAGCGTGGCATGCTAAGATTAAATTGATTGATCAAGATGGAGAAGAATTCACTAAAACCTTTCAATCCATTCCCACCACTAGGAAATTGTGCGAGAAAGAGAATCCAAGCGAGATCATCGACTTGGATCATTTTCATGATTCTTAGGAGTGTGACTCCGAGTCTAGCTACAAGAATTGTTAAATAAACAAAAGCGCTTATTGGGAGGCAACCCAATCCCTTTTATTTTCTCACATTTTAGGAGTGTCTTGTGTGTCTCGTGTCATGTTTGTTAGAGTTATATGTTTGTGCTAATTAATTTTTGTGGTTTATGCAGTATTTTCTAGGAAATCACTATTAAAATTGCGTTTAGAAAATTTTCTAAGAAAACGAATAGGAGTTTTCACAGTCTTTGGAAACGGCATCAGGATTTATCCTGACGGTATCGCGTCTCCAGAACTGTAAAAATTCGAATTGTTATTATTTTTTAAAAATTAATTTTGTATAATTTTCATAATTTGTAATTTTCCTAAAACTTGCAGAAAACCATGATTTCATCTAGCACATTCATCCTATCTTTATTGCTTTCATAGAGTCAAAACCCTAATCATATCATTGTATATTATTATCCTGCCGAATTTACGCTAGGTGAGTTGTTTCTTGTCTTTGATCTGCATTTTATATTTGATGAGGAAAAGCCCAGGAGTTCTTAGGAGTTTTATGTGGACTATTCTTGAATGACAATTTAGCCAGCTTATCATTTATTAGGAATACAAAAGTATCAGTTACTTCCATTAATATCCTTAGATAGTTCGTATAGTAATATTTGGAAACTAAGTAGGCTAGTTAGCCCAAGGCCCATGGAAAGCCCATGTAAGCCAAGTTCATGACCGGCCATACAAGGTATTTAAATCCTTTCCATGCTATGGAAAGGGTGTTGGTTGTTTCATTTCACTCATAGTAATACATGGTTTTTCTCTTTCACTTTCTCTCACTAGAAGCAACCTTCCACTCTCTTTCTCTCTCTAGATTTCTTCATAGTTCTTTGTATGTTTAAAGATTACTTAGATTCTACAATTAATATCAAGAGCCATGGGGTGATAATCAAGTTCTTGTGTGCGTTCTTCTATTCTTATTTTTGTTCGTATAAGTGGTTCGAATCCATCAAAAGGTTTTCACCTTTTGAGGGTTTAAAAACCATAAAGTTCACTACTTTCTTATTCCTTTGTCTTAGTATTATCTAGTCAGATGAGTACTCATGATAAAAATGGATTAGGGTTTGGTATACAAATGGATAATTTGAGTAATAAATCTAAAACTGATAGTGAGAACAGTTTTACTGTTTTTGAGGTAAGGTCTAGTGATGAAGAGAGCTCACTAGCAAATAATAGGTTCACTAAAGCAAATGAGTATGATGTTGTTCCGCCTCCAATTACAGGGAACCCACTAACTCCAAGAGCTGATATATCATTTGCAGGACTAGATGAGTATGCTTTTAGAAATAAAATCATAGAGTCTAAGACAACTGAAACTAACATGACTGTAAGTACCACAAATGAAGCATCTATAGTAAAACCTAAGTCTATCAATGAAACAGTTGTGTCTAAGTCAAAGATTAATAGGGATGAAGTCATCATTGAGGATTGGACCTCAGATGATGAGGATGATGTATGTGCTGTCAAAACTGTTAGTTCTGTTAAGCCTAATGTGACTCAAGCTGTTAGGAGTCAAACTGATGAAAGTGGTCAAACTTCACAAAAATAAGGGATTAGTTTTAAGAAAGTACATAAAATAAAAACTTGTTTTGTTTGTAAAAGCACTGGCCATTTGATAAAAGACTGTGGTTTCTATGACCAAAAGAGTCCTGAACCTAGGGTAAAGAATGTGGTCAATACTAGGAAGAGGGAAGTTAAACCAGTATGGGATTATGGCAAAAGGGTAAATCACCAAAACTTTTCAAAAAAATTGAAATACCCTCATGCAAAAAGGACTTTTAACCTATCAGCAGTACTAACCAGAGCAGGTTTAGTTAATACTAATAGATCAAATGTTAGTACTGCTAGGCTTATTAGTATTGTTAGGCCTGTTTATACCGTTAGGCCTGTTAGTACTGCTAGGCCATTGGCCTCAAAAATAGGACAATCAAATAGTGTTATTAGACCAAAACACCCAAGATTGGACATTGTAAGACCAAAAGCCTCAAACACACCAATCAAGAGGTCTTACTTCACTCAACCAATTTATAGACCCAAAGACTTAAAACCTGATGTGAAAACTTTTGGGGTTAAAAACATGACTACTGTTGGGACAAAGACGGTAGTTAGTAAGGGTAAGGTGGAAAGTGTCCTTAAGAAGGCTAAATGGGTTTGGAAGCCAAAGATGAATTACCAGGATCGTGTGTACAAATATAATGGCTCTTACATGCTCAAGAAGTTTGAGTATGTAGACCTAAAAGGGATTTCCAAGTCAGTATTGACTTGGATCCCTAAGAGATACTAATTCTCTTACCTTTTGTGCAGGGCACTCTAGAGATCTTGTTACAGGATCATGCAGTGGTGGATAGTGGTTGCTCTAGCCATATGACTGGCAACAAAGCTTATCTTTCAGACTATGAAGATTTAAATGGAGGCTTTGTGGCTTTTGGAAGTGATCCCAAAGGAGGTTCAATTGTAAAGTTGTTACATACTAGTTTACATTAATACTGCTAGGGTATTAATGCTGGTAGATAGGTTATAGTTAGTTCAAGTTCATGGTATATTGTAGCATTTTTCTTTTTTTTGCACTAACTTTTCAGGATAAGCATGAATTTGAGGATGGATAGAAGCAGTCCTGGTAAATACAACTCATCTATGGTCTGTAAGTACTACGTATTAGAGTTAATTCTGGTAGTCTACAAGTTAATTCTGGTAGATTACTTGTTAATTCTGTGGACTTAAGGTTAATTCTAGTAGTCTATACGTTAATACTGGTAGTCTATATGTTAATTCTGGTAGACTATATTAGTACTGGTAGACTAATTTTAATACTGGTAGATGACCGTTGGTGCTGGTGAGGGAAAATTGACTTTTCTTCTTTTAAATATTACCGTTAGAGATTTTTACGGCGCGTACTTCTAACATAGGTTTTCTATTTGGATAATTACTGCACTTTCTTCAATAAAATATCTTTCTTTACTCTAAAGAAACTTCTTTTACACACTGTCCAATAAGAAACCTTGTTATTCATCAATAAAAACTCAATTCCCTCTCTCTACCAGCACTTAGTAATTCACTCGCATCAAACCTAACATTAGAATATCAATTCTTATGATTTCTGTTCATCAACGAGTTCCTATGGCCAATCTAAAGTACTCAGACAAGCATAATATGGTCGCTTTCCTGAAGAAACCAAATGAAAGTGAAGGTACATCTCTCAGGTATGCCTTAACTCATAATCCTACTATCTATGACTCCCTAGTCAAACAGTTCTGGCAAACTGCCACAGTTAAAACACTTGCTAATGGGACTCAACAATTAGTAGCATCTATAGACTCTAAAGTGTATACTATTACTGAGGCATCTGTTAGAAGTAAACTTCAATTAGCAGATGCTATAGGAATACATAATTTATCTGATGCTGAAATCTATGCTGGATTAGCCACATTGGGGTATGTTACTAAGGGTAAATTAACTTTTTGGAAAAAGAATTTTACACCCTAATGGAAATTTTTAATCCATCATATTTTACACTGCTTAAGCCCTAAGTCTGGTGGATGGGATCAATTTGGTAGTACTATTGCTACTGCATTAATCTGTCTATCTAGCAATAGGGTTTATAATTTTTCAAAAATGATTTTTGATGGGATGGTTCATAACTTAGAGAGTAATTCAAAATTTTTAATGTATCCAAGGTTTTTACAAATTATTTTGGATATTACAACTAAAAATAAAGGAAGGTATTTAGCCCCAACTTTGACCAAAAAGCTTTTTGAAAACATGAAAAGGGGTTATGCAGGGGATATTGTACCATTCCTGCCTGTTATGTTGGCAGGGGCAACTGTGGATCAAGGTGAAGGCTCAGCACAACCAGCTGAACCCCATCACACACCTGTTGATCCAATACCATCCACATCCCAACCACCTCATCCATCACCACTACATCATTTACCATATCAATCACCATATCAATCACCACCTCATTCACTACCTCAATCATCACCTCATTTTTCACTACCTAGGTCATATGAAGTACCTCTCCCTGAAGGTAATACATCAGGAAGTGCTAAGGATAGTATGCAACTTAAAGAATTAATGGTGCTTGTACCTACCTTGGTAACCAGGGTTACTAGTTTGGAGAAAGAGTTGCAGGAAACTAAGCAAACACTGGGGAATGCTGTGCTTAAATTAGTAAAGAAGGTAAAATCTCTGGAAACAGCTTTGAAGAGGAAATCCAAGAAAGTACTCATATCTGAATCAGAGGGTGAAGAATCAGAGGATCAGGGGAGGAAAATTCAGGATATTGATGATGATCCTCTAGTTTCTTTGGTTAGAGAATCCATGAAAGAGAAGTCAACAGATTTTGTTACTCCTACAAAAGCTTTAGGGGAGGCTCAAGAAGAGGAAATCAGTCCTACAATCTTGGAGGCAGCTAAAACATTATCAAAGGTTGCTTCTCAGGGTTTTAGCAAGGAAAAATCAACTGATAAGGGCAAGAGATACAGAAGGAGAGCAAGGTTTATGGCTAAAAAGATTGATACTGGATTGGATGCTGAAGAAGTGATTAATACTGGCAGAGAAGAAATTAATACTGGTATTGAAGAAGTTAGTACTGGTAGTACTAAAGTTGATTCTGGTACTACTAGTAAAAAGGGTCAAAGGGAAGGAAAGGCTCCAATGGTTGAAGAGGATATCCAGGCTACTCACAAAACTAAAGAACAAATGAGACAAGAGGAAGCTGGATTAGAAGAGGCTATAAATTTGCAAGCTCAACTGGTATGGAAGAGTTGCAAGCAGATTCGCATTTAGATAAAATGAGACCTAAAAGAATGGGCAAAAAGAGGAAGCTTTAACAGATACAACTCAAATGAAAAGATCGTTCAATTTTCAATTTGAAGCTCAGTTTATACTGAAGAAGACTGGGATGCTATTAGAGCCAAGCTAGAAGCAAATGCAGAGTTGATGAAAGATGTGTTTATCTTTTTTGTGTTGGTACAAGATTTGCTAGGAACAAGATTTGGCAAAAGAATGGTAGATATGGTGATATCAAGAAAGAAACACTTATGCAGAGAAAGAGCTAAGGCACAAAGAGATAACAAAACCCATTGACCTCAGTCATCAATTAAGGATCTATATAGTCAAACTATCTTAAGGAATCCAAGGAACTTGGAAGTTTCTCAGTTAAATAGGTTGAAGTTTGAAGAGATTAAAAAGAGTTTGATAAGTTAGTTCGCAGGATTGATAGTTTGTTTCTTATAATCTTGAAGCGTTACAAAGGCAAATTGAAAGATATGGAGAAGGGCTTCAGACAAAAACTTCAAAGTAACATAATAGATTGATGATAAAGTTGTTCCAGCTATAGGAGAAAAAATTGCTAAAGTAAAGGATGAAGAGCAAAGTAAAAGAACTAGAAAAAGAAAGACAGCATTAAAGGATAGAAAGGGTTATAATGTTGACATGAGTGGCACTATTAAAAGAAGATCAGAAACTGATATAAAGAGGAATCAGTAGAAGCTATTTACTCATCTACTCCTTTGATTCAAAATTCTGATAGTCGTTTCAATTAGGAAGATATTTCTGCAAGTCAAAGAAGTGTTTATCATGATAAGAAGAGCAAATGGACATCTGATATTCAGTCTACATGAGCTTCTAAAGCTTGATTAAAGACTTCAAAGAGAGGATCCTTTATAGAGTTGTACAGATTGGTACATGCGAAGTATGAAGATAAATAGGCTGAAGATGCCTTATGACAGGAGTGCTTTTGGAGTGATCTCTTGGACTTATGTTTGATCCCATTCTCTATTGAGATGCTATATGGAGCTTACCATTCAACAAAAGATGTAAGTATGGAGGATACTATGAATAAGTGTTGAACGTACATGTGTTTACTTTGGAGGGCTATGCACATATAATAAGTTAGCTGAGAGAAAGTATCCATTGTCAAAGCAGCTTGCCAAGAGTGATGCTAAATATGAAGCTTCTAGATGGAAAAAATGATATGTAGTTTGCATTAAACCTTGAAGATGATTGAGAAGCAAGCCCGTGGGATTATGAAAGTGATGAAGTTATTTGTAGAAGTGGGCATGTTTATTAGAAACTTGTGGGACTATATGGAAGTGAGAAGGGTTTGGGTGTTGGCTTAACCACCACCAACATCAATTGGTTATCCAGTTCACCATGCTTAATATGCATTAAAGATGACTAGTCCAAAAGCAAAACGGCTTTGGTAAAGATTCTCAAATCTAATATGTTTATGTTGAAAGTTTACCAAAAATGTAATGGTAATCAATGCACCATTAGATATTGCACTAAAGCCTTGGCTACTCTTAGAGCAAACGACTATGGTAAAGCGATTTCAAGTCTATTAATATCGGATTGTTTGCTAAAAGTCTATAAGGTTTTCAATGCACCTTGTTATCTATAATGAAGCATGACTAGTCCGTAGCAAAGACTCATGTGGTAAAGACTATCAAATCATGATTGGATTGGTAGTTTGCCTAAGAAAACTATAAAGCACTTAGTTGGATGTTGCTGTTGTAGAAACTATGAAGAGATGGACCAAAGACTAAAAGACAAAGTATGATATGGTTTTTCAAAGAACATCAAATAGATCATCATTCAAGAGAAGCTAAGGACTTGAAGACATGCTTGAATACAATTCACAAAAGCCCAAACAGAAGACAACTAAAGAAACTTGAAGTTAACAAGTAACGTTCAAGTTTAGGGGAGGATTGTTAGGAATTTTGTATAACATAATTAATTTTGTTAGTATTGTAGTTAGTTCTGCTAGTATAATAGTTAGTACTGGTAGAAGGTTTATCATAGTTAGTACTGGCAGTATTAAATAGTTAATACTATTTATGAAATAGTTAAGTCTGCTTACGTAGAAATTAGTTAGAGTTAAAGATATGCATGAGATATCTTAGAAAAAGATATACATTATCTTTATACACGTTTTGTAAAGCCCATAAGGGTTTTCTTAGTCTATAAAAGGATCCCTAGGCATAATCAGTAGATATAGTTCTACACAAGATCATAGAGATCAAATAGTACTCATAGTTTGTAATCTGTTGCTTAGGCAGATTTAAAGTTCAATATAAAAGTGTTTTGATTGTGTTCTTCTTTACATTGTTGATTAAATTCCGCATAATCAATAGTGGTTAATCATTATTTCATCATTGTTACTTTAGATTTATCTAAGGCAACAAACCCTTTACAAGCTAAAGGTTAAGATCTATTAAGCAAAAGGATCCTACAAAAGACATATTCAATGTTTTTGATAAAGATCTTTTAAATGAGGTAACAGAAGTACAAACAGTTTTTAACTAGATGGAAGCTGCTGTTCAACAGTATCATGTAGACAAACAATGCTTTGAAATTCAAAAGAAATAATTTTTGATTGAAAACGATCGACTCTTGGATCAAATCATTTCTCAAGATATTGTGAATATTGTTGTGAATTCTTTGTTGGATATAAATACTTCTATAAATGTGAATTCTTCTGTTGCAATGAATGATTCTGTGAATTATGTGGAAATGTGCAACAAGTGTCTCGAACTTGAAGCTGAGCTTATCAAACAAAACAACATGGTTGAAAAAGATGAGTATAATAGACTTTCGAAAAGCTTTTCTAAATTTGAACAACACTGCATTTCTCTTGAACTTGCAATGCAACTCAATAAAGAAATTTTTCAAAAGAGTAACACATCTGTAAACCAAACTGAACCTTCATTTGATCAATTGTTTGAATTGAACAATTTGAAAGCTAAGCTTCAAGCAAAAGACACAACAATTGAGAAGTTCAAAGCAAACGTTAAACATTTGAATAAAACTTCCACCATAAACAATGTGAAAAAGGATATAGATGAGATTGAGACCATCAACATAGAACTGGAACATAGGGTGACAAAACTTATTGCTAAGAATGAGCATTTGAAATAGACTTATAAATAACTCTATGATTTAATTAAACCATCACGTGTTCAGGCTAAAGAACATGCCAAATCATTGGTCAATAAATTAAATCAAAAGTCTGTTGAAATGACTGAATTAAATGCTCAACTCCAGGAAAAGGTTCTTGTCATAACAACATTAAAAATAGTTCTTAGGAATTAAAGAGAGACAAAGACATGGTTGACAATTGTGCCCAAGTGTCAATGATACCACTATTGCTCTAGGGAATTGTAATTAGCTTGACCGAGTAGACTTTGGATCCTTAGGATAACGAATAATAAGGGAAACTCATACATATACTATCTAAGGCATACTTTGGAATACAAGCTGACTTAGTCTAGGGAGATAGTTAAACATGTTAAATTACTAAACCCTTTCGATAGTGCATCTAACTCTGCATGTAGGTATGTTAAGCTAATTAGAGTTGTAGGGATGTAGATAATTGCACTGATATTCACAAACTAGTGGAGAAAGTTGTTTGGTTGTCTCGCCTATTAACAAAAAGAAAACAATTAGGTTTGCTGACCTTGTGTCATATATTTCAAGCTCTACATCCCAAAAAAGTTAGGCTCTTCACAAACAATGAGCAAACAGACCACTAACAATTAATGTGTCAACTTTCTACAGGAGTAAGCCGGTGTCACCTAAATCTAGCAGGTCAAGTCTTCAGACAATATAAAGGAATGATAGATCATTGCAGAATTCAAGTAGTACCACCGAGATTAGAATAAAGTGTAGAAGACCACTCTTAGGTAGTTAAGTCTAGTTTGAATAAAATCTAATTATATTGTTGTACCATATGGAATATGCAAATGATGCAGATTCCAAATTAAATATAAATTCTGAGCACATATGCTGCGTTAAATGTAATAGTTCTATGTTTGATGCTAGACATGAATTGTGCTTTCTTGAATTTGTTTTTGATATGAATACGAGTTCCAAATCAAAGTCTGTTAAGAAAACTAAAAAGAAAGAAGAATGGAAACCTACAGGAAAAGTGTTTACTAAAATTGGATATAACTGGAGACTCACAGGAAGGACTTTCACTTTAGTTGGAAATGCGTACCCTTTAACTAGGATTACAACCACTAATAAAGTGCCTGTTAGGGAACCCATTCCTCTAGAAGTAATTTCACAAGAATCTGTAGTAACTAAGGTTTATACTAGGATACCTAAGGTACCTAAGACTAATGGTTCTAATAGCAAACCTAAGATTACAAAATCTGTGATTTCTAACAAAACAAAACCTGGTACATCTCGGGGATCCAATACTTTAGTTGCTCTATCTTCTTCTTCTTCTGTCGATCTCAGGTTGTCCAAATTATTATGTGGTATTTAGACTCTGGATGCTCCAAGCACATGACTGGAGATCGCTCTTAGCTTACCAATTTTGTTCACAAGTTTCTCGGTACTGTTAAGTTCAGTAACGACTAGATTGCAAAGATTATGGGGTATGATGACTATCAGATAGGAAATATCATAATTTCAAGGGTTTTTATGTGGAAGGGTTAGGACACAATTTATTTCCTGTTGGTCAATTATGCGACTCAGACCTTGAAGTAGCTTTCAGAAAACACACGTGCTTTGTTTGTAATCTGGAAGGTGATGATTTACTCTTAGGACCTTGGGAAACCAACCTTTTTTACATTATCAATGGGGGATATGATGGCATCTTCTCCAATTTGTCTCTTATCCAAAGCCTCAAAGACCAAATCCTGGTTATGGCACAACGATTGTCACATTTGAACTTTGGTGCTATTAATCATTTGGCTAAATATGGTCTCGTACGAGGTCTTCCCAAATTGAAATTTGAAAAAGATCATCTGTGTTTGGCATGCGCTATAGGAAAAAACAAGAAACAATCACATAAAACTAAATCTAAAGACACCAATCAGGAAAAACTATATCTTTTTCACATGGATCTTTGTGGGCCTATGCGTGTTACAAGTATAAATGGGAAAAAGTACATCCTCGTAATTGTGGATGACTACTCTTGGTTCAAATGGGTGAAGTTTCTAGCATCAAAAGATAAAGCTCCTAATTTCATAATAATATAGGTGCTGAATTAAAAGATTATCATATAAACAAATATTAAATGCAGCGGAACAAACACCTATCAATGGATCCATAGAGTCATATGATCAATGAAAGTTAAAACAAGAAAAGTAATACCTTTGTAACATGATCGGTAGAATCAAATGGTGACCTTTACCTTAATACAACTCTTCCAATGAAACCAAGTGATCAATGGAGATCACCTCTATGATGTATCCACACTACACTTCCTTGTATAGCAAATAAATGCTAGTCTTAACCCCGTAGCCTTATAAAACCCCTTTGAATGAACAAGATTCAAAAGTTGGATCAAGAAAAACAAAAACACATATCTTGTATGTGTTTGTGTGCTGTGTTATGTAGAGAGAAAAGAGGAGAAGATTTATGGTAAATTTGTAATCAAATTAATGAGAGAATATCTCATATTTATTTACCATAAAAACTTGATCTTATCCTTCTTTTCCTCCTCTATAGGCCGGCCACCCTTATGGGTGTTAGTGGGCTTTCTTAAACTTTTAAAGTCTAATAAATATAGTACACTACTTATTTATTAGAAGCCCAATATTGATCCTGAGTTACGTAGGTTATTTATATACCATAACTAGAATAAACACGATATAAAAAATGGCACCTCAGTGTATATGTGTGTGACCCCATAGGCTCACATGTGTCTAACCATATAATTATATATTATGACACGAGCATATTCTAACAGCTCCTACTTACGCACGTCATAATAATCAAGTAATTATACAAGCAAAGGTTAGCGTCTAGCAACACGCCAATGCCTCTAAAAAACATATGAGGATAGTTTCTTAAACATCTTGTTTTAAATGATTTAGATATCAATAATCCTTTTGTTATAGATACTGTGTTGAACATCTAACATGGATCATAAGTCATTCTTATGTTTAACAATTCTGTTTCTCGATATAGACATTAAACTAGATTACCAAATTAATCAAGTATCATCTTAATTACATTCTGGGTGCGGCCACACATACATCTGTTCAAATCATCAAGGGGACCAGTAGTATCTTACTCCATAACATGTGGAGGAACAAATCCTATTTTGATTGCACGTATCCGTTATGTGTTTCATATCCCTCCTGAAAATGGCCTTTATAGCAGCCTTCAACAGGTCAGCATTGGACCATATCTTAGGGGATTGACATTACACATCCAAACATCCTTGCATTCAAGTTGAGGATGAGAGGATAACCATTCGAGATTCACCATTAACGCCGATCTATGTAGTGAATACTTACAGGTTGGGTCAGTCCAATGTTCATCCAATGAACAACATATAAGTTTGGTGGTATCATCCTTTAATATTCATACTGTATGAATATAACCAAAACACTCACATTTGTCTTAATTCAATGATGCCCCTGTATCATTAAATGATAATGGACGATTTAGAATAAATGAATTATTCATGTATTTAAACATGCTAATATAGGACACAATATTTATAGAATAAAAATGATCACACCAAGTCTATCAATTCATTATGAAATAAAACTATTTTACATCCTAATTATTCAAATACTAAAATAAACAGATCTACATGAAACTACCAGCTGGTCTAAGTCCAATGCTCCTAGCATGCTCAACATGTTTGCTGCAAGGCATTGGTTTTGTAAGAGGATCAGCTAAGTTGTTATCCGTATGAACTTTGAGAATTCGAATATCACCTTCTTGAATAACTTCGTAAATAAAATGATATTTTATTAAAAAATGTTTGGCACCCTTTTGAACACCAGGTTCGTCGGCTATGGTAATGGCACATGTGTTGTCACAGTATATATCCATAGGTTTGTCAATACTGGGGACAACGCCAAGCCCATAAATGAATTTACATATCCAAATAGCTTCCATTGCAGCTTCAGCAGCACCTATGTATTCAGCTTCCATAGAAGACATTGCGGTAGTGCTTTGCTTAGAACTTTTCCAATCAACAGTGCATCTGTTCATCACGAAGACAAACCCTGTTTGAGATTGAAGGTCATCCCTATCAATCTCCTAACTAGCATCGGTGTAGCAAGTAACACCAAGCTCAGTTGTGGAATCACCACCATAAATAAGAAACATATCGTTAGTATTTCTAAGATACTTCAGTATTTTCTTTATAGTAGTCTAGTAACTTTCACATGGATTCTGTTGGTATCTACTCGTTAGGTTATAAGAGAACGCTACATCAGGTCTAGTGCACCTCACAGCGTACATGATAGAGCCTAGAGCCGAAGCATAAGGTATTCCTTTCATTCGCTTTACCTCTGCCGGTGTGGAGGGACCTTGAAATTTTCTCAAGTCTACATTGGGATGCATTGGAATAGTTCCATGTTTGGAAGTACATCTTGAATCGCTTCAAGATTTTGTCAATGTATGCATTTTGACTTAAACCGATCTATCGTCTTGATCTATCTTGATATATTTTGATTCCTAGAATGTATGTCGCCTCACCTAAGTCTTTCATGGCAAAACATTTTTTAAGCCAGGATTTTACATCTTGTAGCATTGAAATGTTGTTTCCCATGAGAAATATGTCATCGACATATAAGATTAGGAAGACGATGATACTTCTACTAGCACTTTTATATACACATGGCTCATTAAGATTTTAAGTGAAACCATACTTTTTGATATCCTCATCAAATCTCTTGTTCTAGCTCCTAGAAGCTTGCTTAAGTCCATAAATGGATATTTGAAGATTGCATACTCGTCTAGGATGCTTAGGATTCACAAACCCCTCAGGTTACACCATATAAACGTCTTCGTTTAGGCGACCATTTAACAAGGCAGTTTTGACATCCATTTTCCAAATCTTATAGTCATAATATGTTGCTATGACTATGAGAATCCTAATAGCTTTTATGTCTGCAACAGGCGAGAAGGTCTCTTCATAGTCAACCCCGTAGGTTTGAGCGAAACCTTTTACTACAAGACGAGCTTTATAGGTATGTATATTGCCATCCATATCGGTCTTCTTCTTGAAGAGCCATTTAATCCCAACAGTCTTACAATTAGGAGGAAGATCAACTAAGTTCCAAACTTGGTTGTCTTTCATGGATTGCATTTCCGCGTTCATAGCTTCAAGCCACTTTTAGGATTTAGGATCCGATAATGCAGCTCTATAGTTAGGAGGTTCCCTGTGATCTCCTAACTCATGTTCCTCAGCATCGATATAGAAACTATATCGTTTAGGTGCTTGAGGTATCTTTACGGATCTACGAATAGGAATTACATCAGTTTGAGGTTCTACAGTGTCGAGTTCGAACTCATGTTGATGTAGGCTACTATTCTTAGAAGGTTGTAAATCTTCACTTTGAATTTCATCAAATTCTACGGTGCTCCTACTTGCTTCTTGCTTTATAAGACGTGTCTCAAAAAACTCAGCATAACGAGCTACAAAAATTTGTTCTCAAGTGGGTAGTAGAAGTAGTAACCCATTGTTTCCTTTGGGTATCCTATGAAGATGCACTTGATAGATCTGGACTCAAGGTTGTTTAGCGTGTCTCGTTTAACTAGCGCCTCACAACCTCAGACTTTCAAGTAAGACAGATTCAGGACTTTCCCATGCCACATTTTGTATGGTGTCTTATAAACCTTCTTTGTTGGAACCATATTGAGTATGCGTGCAGCAGACTCTAGAGCATAGCCCTAAAGGACATTGGCAAAGTAGTTAGACTCATCATGGATCGAACCATATCAAGTAAAGTTCGATTTCTCCTTTTCGATACACCATTGTGTTGTGGCGTATAAGGAGGAGTAAGTTGTGAGATGATCCCATGACTCCTTAGATGATCTAAAAACTCTTGACTTAAATACTCGCCTCCTCGATCCGATCGAAGTGCTTTTATATTCTTTTCGAGTTGATTTTCTACTTTGTTTTGGAAAGTCTTGAACATTTCAAAAACTTCATGTTTATGTTTAATCAAGTAAACATAACCATATCTACTTAAGTCGTCAGTAAAAGTAACGTAGTAGTTAACACCTTCTCTAGATGTGGTTCTAAATGGCCCACATACATCACTATGTATGATTCCAAGTAGATCATCAGCTCTTTCAATTGTGTGAGTGAAAGGCTTTCTTTCCATCTTGCCAGATATACAGGATACACATACGTCAAAAGATTCATCATCAATTAACTCAAGGAGCCCATCGTGTTGCAGCTTCTCAATGCGTTTCTTATTTATGTGGCCAAGACGACAATGCCATAGAAAAGTATAATCCAAGTTGTGCTTGGTTTTCTTGTTGCTACATGTGTAAATAGAATGTTCATTGGACATATGATTATGCATATCAATTTTAAAAACGCCATCACATGGAAAAGCATTAAAATAAACTATATTATCCTTAGAAACTTAAATAGCATAATTATCCATAAATTTATGACGAAAACCATTATCCTATAAACGTGAAAGTGAAATAACCCCTCTTGTAGTAGTAGGGGGAAAAAGACAATTGTCTAATACAAGAATCATTCCACTAGGGAGGATAAGATGAAAGCTCCCTATAGCTTCGACAACTGTAGTGTTGCCATTTCCAACATACAGATCCAAAGCTTCTTTATTCAACTTTAGATATCCTCTAAGCCCCTATATTATATTAAAAATGTGAGTGCCACAACCAGTGTCATAATTACAGGTATTACTTTTAGGAAATGAGAACAGTTCTATCGTGAAGATACTTGATGTGCCAGATGTACTAGCTTTGTTCTTCTTCAACTCTGCCAAATATAGAGGACAATTCCTCTTCCAGTGTCCAGTCTTGTGATAGTGGTGACACTCAGTGTCCTTAGCAGGATGCTCCTTTTTAGCAGGTTGGGGGATCTTATGCTCGAGATCATAAGCCAACTTTCTTTTTCCCTTGCCTTTTTTGCTTTCCCTTGCCTCGTACTTGCGATTTAGGTTTCTGGATTTGACCTTGCCTTATAGCTAGGACATCAGGAGTTTTCTTGGGTATACCCTTTTTTGCAAGTTTTAGCATGGCATGCAGTTCAGGTATAGTGTTATAATTTTGCACGAACTGGTCATAATCCTTTGAGAGTGAAGTAAGAATCATGTTTACCTAAAGGACTAGAGGCATGGGATAGCCAATATACTCCATCTGATCCAAGTAGGCTTTCATCTTAAGCACATAGGTGCTAACAGATTGCCCCTCCTCCTGCTTGCAAGCATAAAATGCCTTGACCGTTTCAAACAGTTCTTGCTTAGCCTGCTGCTGGAACATAGTTTTCAGTTCCTATAGGATCTCAAATACTGGTCGGTCCTCCAAGTTCTTTTTGATCTCGGGGGTCATGCTAACAAGCATAAGACAACCTACTTCGTGTTGTTCAGCGACCCTACTAGTGTAGGCATTGCGAACAGCAGCAGTTGCAGTGGCAGGAGGTGCTTCAGGTAAGGTGTCTTCCACGTGGTGCAACTTTTGTTCATTCCTAAGGACAATCCTCAGGTTGCGATACCAGTCCAAAAAGTTGCTACCATTCAACTTCTCTTTTTCGAGAATTGACCTAATTAAGTTATTGTTTGTGGTTTGAGTTGCAGCCATCTACAAAATAAAGTTCAAGATTTTAGTATTTTCAATAATTAATTCTTTTAAAAATTAACTACCTAAGTTTATATAAAATAATTAATTTTACGAAAGGCTAAGATCCTCATTCAGGTTCCACCATCACATTAGTTGATGTGCTAGCAATGATAGATTCAATAGGTAGGTAACGTTTACCAATTGCAAAACCTGTGCAATTCTTAGACCATATGGGACTCATGATATTTGTAACCGGAGAAACAATGTCAAGCTGGCATGTTAGTCCCATCCTTGCCTCGAGACTAGGTCTCACCTGCTTAACTCAATTAAGTCATCCAATGCGAGAACATGCGAGAATATATCTAGGTCTCACGCATAGAGAATAATCACCTTAGGTTACAATTCACCTACGTCTCACGCAAAGCAAAAAGTAATTGCAAGTGATCTCAATCAATTGGACGACATGACTTAAATTTGTGACGGGTATAAGTTTTGATAAATATATGATCAAAAGTGTGTACGAGGAAGCATGCATCCATCCTTTGTAGCACAAGTTAAAAAAACTATTTTTAACTTAAGTCTAATACTTGTTTTTATGTGTGTCAAGTTGTTCATTTTCATGACTAATATATATAACCTAAGTGGAATAAATATTAGTTTGAACAGTACATAAATTAAATAACAATCATAACATTATTTAGTGTTATTTATATAAAAACAAGTGTTTAGATTCAAATCATATTTAAACTTTAAACGAAATCAAAGATTTAGTTTCTAAAATTAGTTTGTGTTTTATTTTTTAGTTTTATAAAAACATTTGCAAGTTATATACATTCCAAGCATATATAAAAGCAAACAAAACAAACACAACCATAAGTATGCAAAGCCTTAACCGATGAAAAACCTATACTTGGTCTCGTGAGCCATCACGATAACCAAGAATTCAACTAAGGGTTAACCATACAACCACAAAGAGGGCTCCCACTTGCTCCAAGAACCATCTTGAGCAAGTGAAACCCTTAATAAATATTATGTCCAAAACTGCCATAAAATTTCAGCTGACTTGACAGTCCTGAAACTCCTAGAAGGATTCTTCCCCACTCTGATCTCTAGTTGAAGAAGTTGTAGCCCCATAAGTTTTGTACCTGCTTGAAACAATTCAGCCTCTAACTCCTTATAGAACTCCGGAAAATCCATTTTTAGTGGAGGTTACTCCAGCAGCTCTGAATTTGACTTTATGCCTTTAACTTTTGCGCCATTCGAATCCAAACATCGGTTACAATTATTTTATGATTAAATACATTTATCCTATCATCTAACTACTATAAAGTGCCAAAACAATGGCTACAACAAAAATTAAAAACATACAAAAAGAAGCCGAAACAATGGCAAAACCCAAAACTGAAATTAAATGCAATAACTAGCGAATCAATTCACAAGTGGTCATGGTTTTCATCGGCTTTGCATACACAACATAATAATACCATAATATCATGTATTAACAAGGTTGGCTAAGTCCATGGCCAAACATGCATGTATATTCCATGGAAATAAAATGATTAACAAGAAATAAATTGTTTAGCCAACGAATCAAAGAAATAAATTAACTAGAATTAAAACCCTAATTGGTACGTGTAACTAATGGCTTAAGGATCACTTAGTAATGTATTAAAGACCTTATAACAACCATATTAATTCAGAAATTAATGCCCAAGGGGCTGATTTAAAACCGATTCAAGAATCGTTCCAAAACGCGCGATTTAGGCCCTTTTACACGTACCCAATAACAAAACCAATTAAAGTATGCATAACAAATGGATATGGGATCAAAAATCATAGATCATAAGTCCCTATATGTGTTGAATTAATTTAAAAAAATAAGCCATAGAGGCTGTTTTAAAATTATCCTTTTGATTCTATTAAAAACACGCATTTGTAGCCATTTTTACGCATACAAGATGAATCATCTAGCCATCATATGAGGCCTTCGTGATACCACAATAGTTGCTAGAATTAAAAGAATAATCATGTTTATAAAAAAAATATTAAACGCATCGGGTAATGCACCTATCAACGGATCCATAGAGTCATATGATCAATAAAAGAAAAGTAATACCTTAGTAGCGTGATCGATAGAATCAACCGGTGATCTTCACCCTAACACGAAACACCAAATGAAACCAAGTGATCCAATGGAAGATACACCTCTATTTGTATCCATACTTACACTACCTTGAATACAATAGATGCCAGTCATAACCCGTAAACCTGTGTAAATTCACCTTGAATAATCTATATACAAAGTGATGGGAAAACAAGAACACAAAAACTTACATATGAGTGTGTTTGTGCCGTGTTTATATAGGGGAGAGGAGGGGAGATATATTAGGTAAGATGTTAATCAAATTAATTAGAAGATCAATAGGAGATAATCATATTAAATTTGATTGGTCAAACAAACTTATCCCTTCCCATATGACCATAAATGGTCAGCCCCTATAGGGCTTATATGGGCCCCTTATTTTGTTTTCTAAGTCCAATTAACTAAGTACAACACTTAGTTATTAGAAGTCCGATAGTTATCCCGTGTTACGTAGATTATTTATATACCGTAAATACGGTAAACACGATATATAAATGGTACCTCAGTGTATTATGTGTGTGTTTAGGATCATTAAAAGTGTCGATTATGTGATTTTGTGTTATTTAGTCATTAGTCTTTCTTTTGTTATTATTCAAGTTAGTTTGTAATAAGTGAATTATGCAAAAAGAATGAAATAGCATATTACCAAAGTCTAAGTCTAGGGCTAAAGTGTTAAGTTAGGAAAATAGAGGAAGAAAGCCTCTCACCTAGTAAATTTAAAAACCCCCCCTCCTATATCTTCATTAAGGGTTGATGCATTATAACTAACTCCCTCCATTTTCCCTCCATTTTGTAAATATCATTTGAAATTGTGAATACTGTCATCCTCATATTCTCTCTATACTTCCATGATCGATATGTTTGATTCAAGATAAATGAGACCTAACAAGTGGTATCATTCGCCAATAGAGAAGTAGAGTGTTCAATTTGTGAGATTTTTCCATGACTGAGAAGCGAAATATGATGTTCGAAGAATTCGGTTGAAGATTTGGAGCTTTCGAGATAAGTTTTGGCAGCAAATTCGAGTAATTAGGCGTTATTGAGTATAGTTTTGCATTTTCAGCAATCTCGAAAGTATTCTTAACGTTCTCAGAAGAGGTTTTGCATTCTCGAAAGTGTAGTTTCGTGATGTTTTAGGAAATTCAGTAGTATTAGTTGTGTATGTTCTATTATAAACTAGATTATTTAAGTGACACATTTGGTCTAGTTAACTAAATATAAGTCTTGAGTTAATCAAGTTAATTTGTGAAAACGTTTTCTAACGAGAAATACTTTTTATAAGTTAAAGGTTCCATCTTTGAGGTCTTAATCATTTCCAACACTTATAAATTATTTTCAACTATCCGAGCAGTCATCTTTATTATCATTGGTAAAAAGTTATTTACAAAATTGTTATAGTCTGTTTTTCTGATTATTTTAATACTACTCAAATCCCTGTGGATGACCTGGTCTTACCTAAAAAGATTATACTACATACGTGGGTTATACTTTTACCCGTGTGTTTCCCTATAATAAAATTGGTATTTTCAGTCATTATAAATTTAAAGCTTTTGAAACACATCAGTTGTGTACCCAAATTAGTATGTAATGAAAGTGTCTCAAAATAGTGTTTTCAAAATAGTGTAACCAGAATAACATATCCCAATTAATGTATTTGGCACTGGCCATCCAACAACTCTATGTTAGGATGTATCTGAAATAATGTTTAGTATATTATTTAAAATAGAAATTGATAGTATAGGCCTTCTTGTATAAGTAAGCAACAACAAAGTATGAGTATGCATGTCGACATATAATGCAACTAAGGCAATATACCAGTCAATAGGCAATCAATAATGATTTAGGCATTAGCAATCATGTACACGTATGCAACATGTACGTTCATGGCCAAGTCATTTTCAAGTGATCTTAGAATTTTATATCCCCCCTCCTCTAACATAACTTAAGGAAACTACCCCCATCATTTTGTGATCCTTCATAAATTAGGCATAGTTGATCAGGCTATGCGTACTTTAGTAAAAACTATGAAATGCTCGGGCTAGTAGACTTTCGTCATGTTCTATGTTTTACGAAAACTTTAGTTTGGTTATAGTTGCGTTTTTATTTTAGAAAAAAATGGGCATTCTCTATAACCTTGGTTCTTATACCAATCTGTCACACCCCGCTAAGAGCGGAAATACGAGATGCGACGTTATGATCCATCGCACAAGATACAAAATATACCATACATTTTTACATTCAGTTTTAAGTAGTTGGAAACCCTTGTCTTTAGAAACATCCCGATAGTAGAGGTCTTTGATTTTCAATACATTCAGTTTACTTTGATGATCACACCTGAAAATGATACACGAAAGGTCAACTAAAAGTTGGTGAGCTTGTAGGTTTAGAAGTAAACCCAATTGTTGTGCTAGATTTTAAGACTCTGGATAATAGTGCAATATGAAAGCACAATGCATGCAATAGTATTTAGATTATCAACACATCATCACATCATACCAGGGTATCCCAACCCAAATTAACAAATCAATAGAATACCCACACTCTTATAGTCCTCCGGACCTATCGCCTACCAGCTAGAGCTACACAGTCGGCTAAGTAGTATTGAGAAGAAGTCCAAAAAGGAACTTCGCATAAATAGATCTCATAGCATTCTCATAGCATTCACATAGCATTCATACACGCAATCATAGGAACATAGCATTATCCAAAAGTGTTGATCTTTAGATCATTCAATAAACAAGATATATATATTAAAGAACAAGATGTATAAAAGAAAGAATTGTTGTAGGTTTGTAGCTTGTGAGGGATGATGAAACTAGGAAGAGGATGGATCTATTTATAGCCTCCAAACCCTAGCTTCTCTACACTAAATGGCCGGCTATGTAAGGCCTTATGATGGGCCATTTCGGGCTTTTACATTACATGCCCATTTACAACTAACAAACATGTACAAACTAGCTATTTAACGTATACACTTTTTCGTACATCTTCGAGTGACCAAAACTTCATTGTTAGACGGAATTTCGTATCTGTAACAATCTCCCCCAAGATGAGGTCATGAGAATCTTCAAAACAGGTCGCTCGAACAAGCAGTGAAATCTTGAATATATGAATTAACTTACATACACTGCCGATGTTTCTTTATCTTGTAGTCGTTGTGGGGTATTCACTTGATGTGCTTCACTTGTGCTTCAACAGATCCAAAAATAAGAAAGAATATATGATTGCTGCATTATTTTCGTAATCTGCTATCTTATGATCTTTACTTCTTGCCTTTTTCTGAACTTTGGAATGACATGCTCATACCTGCTGAAATCCTGAAAGCTGTCTTGAATATTCTTCTACTAATCTTCATAACATAAACATTTAAAGAAGATATATAATTCAGAGTTGCAGAGGCTTTAAGTATTTGGCTTTCTTGATTTCTTTGGATAGAATTCGTCAGGTAGTAGAGTATGAGCATGTGTCTTCATCGAATGGAATTGGAATCGCCATGTTTTGTTTCAAAATAGTCACCAACAAAAATGATTTTATGAAAATCCACTCAATGTGTTCTAGATAAAAATATTTTTTGAACACACTAAGGGTTTTATATTTTGAAGGGACCGAGTATAGACGATACTCAATCTGGTCGGTTAATAATAACCTCCAATCCGTGAGGACCGATGATTACAGTATAAATACTGCACCTGTGAACAGATAAATTCATTATAAGAACTTTCTTGACAGGTTTTCCGGCACGTGACAAGCTAGTTCCTCTAATACCGAAGTATCAGATTCCCTAATGTTCGCCGTTCTCAATACTAGATGTCCGTAGACTTACACACTAATAGTATTTCTACTACTAGAATAGTAAAGAGTGAGTATGTCCAGTGATAAAGTAGTTAAACTTATCTGCGACTTAGTCCGTATAATTCCAGTTCAGCGTTTTACTTCTTAATACAATTAAGTACCGTAGAAGGCCTGTGGCAAAAATGATTAGAAAAACATTCGATGTGCATAAGAAAATTATTTGGAACACAACGAAAGTTTAAATCAGAATGAACTGATGATGTTTTGAAAAATATCTCGAAAGATATGAAGTGCCTCGGGAAATCCAAACTTGTACAAGTACTTGTAAGGAAATCCACTTCACTAGTGGGCGCAGTCCGAAGACCAGGCATGAGCATTCATACGAATACCCTGGTGTTATAGTACAACATCATTCCGCATTCTGCAACCTGAACATGAAACAAAAAGATTCTGTGTGTGATATCAAGATAGTTGTGTAGAACACAAAACAATAATATCTTGACATTTTGAATAAAATATCAGCGTTTTGACTCCCTTACACATTGCATCTATAATCAAAAACTTGTTTTAGCACATGCATGGAATAGGATTAGAATAACAATTGAAATCAAATAGTTAATCAGTTTTTAATTAAGTCACATTTTCTCCCCGATCAAATTATGAAAAGATTAATGGTTTTGATCAAGAAAGGACTTAAAAAGAAGCCAAAACTCCCCCAATCAAGGGGGAGTGAATCGAGCACATTTATCAAGTGATTACTGAAACAAGACCTTTTAAATTTACCATATGTTGTTGTCGTTTCAATCTTGTCAGCAATAGAATCAGCAACAGGTTGTCCTTGAAAACCTGCAAAAACTGTTAGCAAAAACTGATTCTCCCCCGCAAATAATGACCCGTGTCATGTCTGGTAAAAAACAATGTATATTACAGAACAAGTCGGAATTCCTAAATGGTCGCACCAAACAAGTTGGATACAAAATGTTTAAGTCCTGGTTCTTTTTGGCGACAAACTTTCCTATAGGTTGAGTCCGGGTTACAGTCTGAAGTAACTATAAGCCATATTACTAACAAAACTAAACTAAAACTAACTAATTTTTTTTTTTTGGAGGTCTAATATCTACTAAAACAAAAAAAATTATACAACCAAAGAGACTTTGTTACTCGTTATTTTGTAGAATCAGCAGAGTTTCTGGAGACATTTGTTGCACACCAAGGAGTGGGAGTAGAGTTTTAAAGCGTTCCCTTGGTAAGGCTTTCATAAAGATGTCTGCCAGTTGGTATTTGGTTTCTACAAAATATAACTCAACAATACGCCTTTCAACCCCCTCTTTGATGAAATGGTATCGGATATCAATGTGCTTTGATCTGGAGTGTTGAACACTGTTGCAGCATAACGCGATGGCACCTTGATTATCACAATACATAAGAATAGCATTGAATACAAATCCGTAATCAGAAAGTTGCGAACGCATCCAAAGGATTTGAGCACAACATCCTGACAAAGCTATGTATTCAGCTTCAGTGGTGGAGATAGCAGTACTCTTTTGCTTTTTCGAAGACCAACTAACAAGTCTGCCTCCGAGAAATTGAGCAGAACCGGAAGTACTTCTCCTTGTATCTTGACACCCTGCATAGTCAGCATCTGCAAAAGATTTTAGCGCAAAACCGGAGTCTTTCGGATACCATAAACCCATGTTGAGGGTTCCTTTCAGGTAACGAAAGATCCTTTTAATAGCTTGAAGATGCATTTCAGTAGGCTTAGCCTGATAACGAGCACACTGAATCCAAATACCATAGGACAATCTATACATCCTGAAATAACACAAACATGTCTTGTGAATGGATTCCCTAAGGATCCGGTTAGTTATCATAAAATTAAATGACGTTGAATTTAAAAGTCATATAAAACTTAAGTATTTCGTTACAATAATCGCATTCAAATATTCATATATAACGTATTAACAAAAAAATATTACTCAACATTATAGATTACGATCACATTAATCAATTTTCACACATCGATTTTTACAAATGTTTACTTTACGAGTGAAAAGTCGTTATACAATAAAAGTATTGCAATAATTGGTTAATACTTGTACAATTATTTGAATATTAGTTAGAAAATAATCATGCATAATATGCACGGTTCGGTTCGGTTAACCGCGGATATCTAAAAGTAAAAACTGAAACCGAACCATTATAAGCGGGTTTTTTCGGTTTCGTTTTTTTTCGGTTTCGGTTTCTTCGGTTTCGGGTTTTTTCGGTTTCGGATTGAGCGGTTCGGCTCGGTTCGTCGGTTTCACGGTTTTTTTGAACACCCCTAGCTCTCCTCGCGTTCACACTCTTACTGGGCAAGATACGATAGTTCTGAGTGTGGCTCTTTGGTGTAGGTTTGC
Source organism: Tanacetum coccineum (assembly GCA_026074375.1). NCBI lineage: Eukaryota > Viridiplantae > Streptophyta > Magnoliopsida > Asterales > Asteraceae > Tanacetum > Tanacetum coccineum. The sequence goes on from BQNB010045089.1 coordinate 40,337, forward strand.
GAGATTCAGTGGCAGGTTTGGTTCTTGTAGACAGATGCACAGGAACATTAGGCTTCTTGTTTTGTTGCACTGGTGGTTTCTATGTGGGTCTATTTGAAGTCTTGGGGGGTTCTTGAAAAGTAACTTGCTTTTTCTTAGGCAACGGGGTTGGTTTTACCCAGTTGGCTCTTTTTGGAGGTGGAACATACTTTGAACTGTTGGTATACATCCCTGAAGCAAGTACTTTGGGTTTCTCAGAGGCTGTAGATCCACTACTCGTTTTACCAGTCACTTGGGCTTGCAGCTTTGTATGTTCTGCAGTTAAGGCACTAAGCTTTTCAGTGTACGCAGTACGTGAGTGAGTATTCGCCTTTAACAGTTCATCATACCGTCTTTTCAGACTCATGTTTTCTACCTTAAGGCCATCTAGCTGAATCTTAAGGGAGGTAATCATATCTTTCAACTGAATTCTATCAGTGTCTAAGGCATGTTGGTCACAACTACCTTCAGTGGAACCTACATTCAACACCTTCATGATGTTGATCTGAGCATCTAAATTCCTGATCGTGGCATCTTTCCCTTGAAGCTGATCTCTTAACTTATTTATTTCAAAAATGGCATTTGATGCACTTGACGTGTCACTGCACTGTTTATAATTCTGAAATTTAAGTTGTAAGCTAACATAATTCTGTTCGAGAAAGGCAAAACGTTTTTCAGATTCAGTAATTAGCCGTTTATGTTTTGAAATCTCAGCTTCAAGTTCAAGAACCCTATTGTGTTCCCTATCGCAACTAGATCTGAGTTCAGCACACATGCAATCAGAAATAGGGGGCACAACATTAACAGAAGCAAGCACAATAGAGCAGATATCTTTAGCAATACTATCAGAAATTAAGCACTCATTAAGAATCATCAGATTTTTCTTCTCTATTTGCAAGTTCTTTTTCTCAAGCAAGTTATGTTCATACTCAGTGTCCAGTTCGTCAAAAGTACGTTTGAACTCAGTTACTTCATTACAGAGGTTGGTATGTAAGTTTTGAAAACCTTGTTTGATGTTGTTATAAAATGGTATAATAGCTTCATCAAAACATTTTTTAAGATAACAAAACTCATATGAACCTTGAAGATAGTTTGTGCGTGGTGTGGTTCTCTCTTTAATGATTTCATCGAATTGGGAAAATTCTGCTTTTAAGTACCATAACTGATCTTGTACTTGACTCTTTGCTGGACTAGTACGAACAAAAGGAGTCACAGGTTTAGGAGGATCACTAGTTAGACTAGCAATATCAGTGGCAGAAAGCCAATAAGCCTGTTCTCGGGACAGTTCCTTTTGAGGAACAAACTGGTCATACAGGGCATTCAACTTAGCATAGTCAATGGGTTTAACATGCCCTGGTTTTTGAGACATTTTCATGCGACTGACTTCAGTCTCAAGCAAGGTCTCGTCACTATCATGCACCGTAACACGAGCATGGCCGGGTTGTAAAAGTCTATGGCCATCATACAAAGCAGGTTGGGATAACTGAGCCTTTCTACCATACCACGGGTTACTAAATCCTAGACCTATTTTATGAATATCACTTGAAGCAATCATAGGTTTTTTGGACAACATAGGAATAGTTTGGGTGGGCATTTGAAACTTTTGTAACAGACCAGTTGCAACTTGGTTAGCACTTTTTAAACAAACAATCTCCTCAAGGTACTTATCCTCAAGTGTTTTCTTTTCTGAAAGTACAGTTTTAGTTTCGCAGGTCAAGTGAGCAATGGTTGCCTCTTTATTCCTAAGGGTGGTCTTAAGTGACTCAGTTTCTTGCTTAAGCTCGGCATTTTGTTTGTTACGGGCAAGTATGACTTGGTCATTTTCTAGTTTTACCTTGTTATGTTCAAGACGGGCTAATTCGAGCTTGCAACGGTCAAGCTCGGCCGTTAGGGTGGCATTAACAAGGGCCTGTTTCTGGTTAACCTTACGATGTCCTTCAACTTGTGTGGTCAATTCAGATAAAGTATTTAACATATAGGCAGCAGAGGGTGGGATAGCAGAAGGTGGGTCAGGAGATGCCTCAGTAGGAACATCTTGACTATCTTTGGTGGCAAGGTACTGATCATACGGGATCGTATAATCTTCAAGTACCTCGTCATCATCGGAGTCGAGATGTTCGTCATGTGGTACCTTAGGTGACAAAGAATGAGACACAGTTTCAAAGATAGTATCATTAAATGTGCGTACCTCATTAATTTGACTGGAGCTGGATGATAGATTAGCCATGAAAGCTGCTGCTGCATTGGGTTCATCATCCACATCTGAATCATAAGCATCTTCATGGCTGACTTGGAACATGTTGGTAGTGGAGAGAGCAAGAGGCTCAGCAAGTGGGACAGTGCATTCCACATCAGCAAGAAATGCTTCGGCTTCAGCATCTAATACGACACCTTTCTCCTTTGTTTGTAGTAGCATTGCCTTGTCTTAGTGCCATAGAGAGTCTTTGGGACGCTTCGGTTCTTTGCAATGACGGGCAACGTGTCCTTCTTCATGACAGTTGTAGCAGATTACCTTCCTTTGGTTGTTAACACCATGTCCATTGTTCTAGTTGCCTCGACTTCTCATATTCCCAACATTACCTGGTGCACGTGAGTCTTCATACATCATTGTGAATGATCTGATCGTGAGTGATGTTGATTATTTTGTCTTGGATTCGGATTCTGTTAGTTTTCGGTTTCGGAAAAAAACTATGCAGTTTCGCCTGTAAATTCGGCTCTTTTGAATTTTTACCTTTTGGCAATAACTTACTACCATAAATAAGTTTGACTAAACCAAAGCCAATTTATATCCGAAAATAACTTTTGGTAATAATTATTACCGAAAATAAGTTTGACTTAAGCCAATATTAATTTATATCCGAAAATAACTTTTGGTAATAATTATTACCGAAAATAAGTTTGACTTAAGCCAATATTAATTTATATCCGAAAATAACTATTGGACATTAATTATTTCCGAAAATAAATTATGTGATGATTCGTGTAAAAGATTTTGTATGAACACGAATTTATGATCCGAATTTAAACATGATCCGACTTTGATTTTATTTGATTGAAAACAAGATGGTGGTGATGATTATTGATTAAGCAAACACCATCTTGATAATCAAGAATGATAACAATACACAATAAAAGCTACGAATCAATGAAGATCCGAAAGAACTTTAAGGTGTATATGAAATCGGTTTACAGATTAATCAAACAAACACTTTGGCTCTTGATACCAATTGTTGGTCTTTAGATCATTCATTAAACAAGATATATATATTAAAGAACAAGATGTATAAAAGAAAGAATTGTTGTAGGTTTGTAGCTTGTGAGGGATAATGAAACTAGGAAGAGGAGGGATCTATTTATAGCCTCCAAACCCTAGCTTCTCTACACTAAATGGCCGGCCATGTAAGGCCTTATGATGGGCCATTTTGGGCTTTTACATTACATGCCCATTTACAACTAACAAACATGTACAAACTAGCTATTTAACGTATATACTTTTTCGTACATCTTCGAGTGACCGAAACTTCATTGTTAGACGGAATTTGGTATCTCTAACAAAAAGAAATAAGAGGTTTTGCACAGTAGTAAAAGTAGTTGAAATAGATTTTGAGTAACATTTTACCCCAATGAAAAAGAGTTTGAAAAGTGGGGCTACAAGGACTCACCTCAAATAAGATTATAGTAGCAGAAAGTAGATAATCTCTAACTATGCGCGCAATAGTACCCGACCACGACCTATAAGCAAGTTCTAACTTAGTAATATGTTTTATGAAAACGGCTTAATGTACAAGCGTTTGTCTTAGAGTTTATAAAAGTGTTTACATAATTGACATAAAAGATTTCGTATCATTATGGTGTGATGGTTAAGTTGTTCGACTCGATGTATCTTATGCCTTTAAAGGAATAACAATTTGAGATTTTAGAGCTTAAGAAGTAAGGATTATAGAATTAAGAATTCAATAGAAATGAGACTTTAGAAATTAGAAATCCGAGAATAAGAGTTTAAGTGTTTAGAATTAAAGAATAAGAATTTAAGAAGTAAGACTTTAGGGATCAAAGAATTTAGAATATAGATAATTAAGAATCATAGAACTAAGAATTTAGATAATTTAGAATTTAAGAAATGAGAAGTTAAGAAATAAAAT
>BQNB010045090.1:0-36868 GCA_026074375.1 Tanacetum coccineum
AAGTTTCGTCCCTGCGAGGACGATACTTGCACTAAAGATTTCCCCAAAAGTTTCCCCATAGGGACGATACTTGCACCAAACGTTTCCTTACAGGGACGATCCTTACACTTTCGTAATATTTAAGACGAAACATACAATTTGACCAAAAATTAAGGACGATTTATGCAATTTACTCATTATTAACCTTTGGCTGTGATTCAAAAGCCATGGAAATAGGCTTTTGGTTTTGGAGGGGAGGTACATGCCTTTTTATTTAAACTAATTACCAATATGGACTAATATGCAACTAGGTTTACAAATCTGGACCAATTTTTAAGTCATTACCAAAGTGAACCTTGGCGTACTTTTCGTTTATCCACGCGCCTCCCAATAATACTTTTGGTCATTCTCTTTTCCACTTTTCCATTCCTTACCCTTTCCGTATTAGGTTTTAGGGCGAGAAAGCGCGCAGCCGGTGCGAGAAGGCGGGCCCCCGGGCGGCGCGGGCCCCCCGCCGTGCCGCGCGGCGCCCCGCGGGCGGGCCAGACGTCGCGCGGCGCTGGGCCGGCCGGCCGCGCTACTGTCGGCGGCGCGGCCGTTTCCGGCCCGAGCGGCCTTGCGCCCAGGCGGAGCGGCGGCGCGGCCGCACGGCGCGCCCGCCGCGGCGGGGGGCGCGCGCCCGTAACTCCCCCTCGTCGACCCCGCTCCGGGACACGGCGCCTCTCCGCCACCCGGCGCGCCGCACTAGGCCCCGCGCTTCAGAGTCTCTCTTACAGCCCCTCACGCGCGCATAAACCGAGCACACTGCAGGTGGAGGCGCTGTTTGTGTCCGTCGCGGGACGGACTCGTCTGCACACACCCCCGAGCCCCCCCCCCTCCACCCCGCGTCCCGGGTTGCCGTTCACCCGCCGCTCCCGTCGCCGCCGCTCTGTTCGGCGTATGGCTCGCAGAAAGGAAGCGGTTTTCTTCCTGCTGATGTCTGTCAAATGGGCGCGGTGATGACGTGCCCCTTACGAACCGCGATGCACGACACAACAAAAACCGCACCACGCAAAAACCGTGATCGGTTTTAAGAAAAAATAAAACCACAAAATGCGGTGCGGTTGCGTTTATCCGTAAAACCGAAACGCAAAATCCGCACCGCACCGCACATTAATTTTATAAAAACAAAAAATGGCACATTGATTATTTAATGTGTGTTAGGTTTCTAGTGCATATTATCAATAATTTTCTACGGTAATGTGTGTGTTACCTTAAATATATGCATTGTTATAACCGAAAAAAACAACATTGTAAACAAAAAACCGCAAAAAACCCACATTAATTATATAAATTATAAGTGATGGTGCGGTGCGGTTAATACCCGCACAACCCGCAAAACCGCAATAAAACCCGACGTAAAATAGTGTTCATGTTCGTCCATTTAATAAATAAACGAACACGAACGAACTTTTTACCGAACGGTTCATGAAATATTCACTGAACGTTCAGTTCGTCTACGGCCGTACTTTCTATAGCTGAAAGTTGAAATAAAAAACACCTTAAATACTTTCCATATGTTGCTAAAGTTAAACTCATTTACACTTGTGTCCAATTAAAAAATAAAATAATAACTTATCTACATCTATTATACACGTGTCTAAACCATACATGTGAAATTCTTTGCCTCTTCATTCACACAATCCGAACATGGCGCGTTTTCTTTCATAGAAACGCATCGAATTTCATGTTTTGTGAAGATCAGCGCGTTTTCGATTTATTTGCTTCAACTTTCTAACATAATGGAAATGTGGCGCGTTTTCTTTAAATAGAAACGCATCGAAGTGTGTTTTTTGTGAAGATCAGCGCGTTTTCGATTCATTTTGGCGCGTTTTTGGTTTTGTTTCCATATTCAAATGGCGCGTTTTCTTTAAATGAAACGCGCCATAAATTTATTTTTGTTCTAACCGGCGCGTTTTGAAGTAAATCGTGTTATTTTTTATTAGCGTGTATAAGGTATCAAACCACGAGTTTTAATAAGTGGATAAATATGCTTCGTTGATTTCTTTAATCCAATGAACTATATCTCTCGGACCATTTTTGTAAAATAAAAACGCATCGCCTGTTTTCGAAAAGTCGTCTTATAAATGGTCCATTTAAGTAATTTCTTCTTTTTATTTTGAGTAAATCATTATGAAATGATACACAACTTTTTCCTGGATGTTATTTCACTATCGTATTTGATACGGTATAAAATGTCGATAGATTATAATCAGACTTTGGGAAACTACTCCGTAGAAAATAGGTGATACACATCATGGTGCTTATCGTTTTCTTGGGGTCGTTTTAGGCTTTGTTTTTTAGTTTTGCTAGGCTTTTGTCGTTTTTTTGACGTTTTTTAACAATTTTTTTTGCTTTTTGTAAGAGAAACATGAATTGGCTTTGGTTTTTTGTTTTTTTTTTTCGTTTGAACGACGGTAAAATCATGTCTATCATTGTTGATAGTGTTTGACTTGTAAACAAATCGGTAAATAACCAAATTTGGCATATAGACCAAAACAATCTTTTATTATAGATGTCAATATGACCTTCACAACAATATAGCATTTCCTTAAATAATGTAACACACATAATATCCACAAAACAATCCAAATATGTCAAATTTCAAAATTTGTAGTGCCATATCACAAATGAAAAAGACCTTCAAAGTGAATAAAATCTGTATGTATTTCTTCTGTACACAATAATAGGTTTGAAAGAATATCATGTCCACCAAAAATTACATAAAAAAAAAAAAGAGGAGAGAATTAAAAAATGAATGAATCCAAGGGCTGATGTTGGTTCTTGAGATGATGCAAATCATATGGTTGCCAAAGATAATCCAATGGACATGGTCTCCGTTCATCTAACCTGACCCATGGCTTCCCTTTCCCACTCCAATGCAACAAACTGACTGGACCCGAATGCAATGACCTACAGCTGCCTTTGACATTATCCCCACCTAACCCATGTTGGTTCCATCTATGGTCTATTGGCTCAATCTCACCTCCAAACACTAGTAAAAATGGTGGCAATGAACCCAAATCATATATCCTTTTCTTCCTTTGTATCTCCATCCATCTTTCTATCTTTTTTCTATACTTTCCTTTCCTAAATTTAACCATGTCCATTACCATTACACCCGTGTTAAAATAACACGGTTGTTTTGGTTTGGACTCAAATACCCGTGACATCACCGGGTCGGACCAGAATGTGTCCGTAAAGTATTTGGTAAAGTTGGCATGGCAATACTCCGGGGCCCCGATGACCCGGTTGTTTTTTAACTCGATGCTCCATAGCTTTTGGATGTCGTCTACCAAGACGACATCCGAGTCGAGATAGATGACCCGGTTTACATCCGGGCCAAGTATCTCGCCCAGATAGTTTCTCGCGTAGTTTAACGGGTTCTCTAAAGCGACCCGAATGGATGAGGATATCAAGTTTAAGACAGTGTCTTCACGGAAGATGTACATCTTGAATATTAATGAAGGGAAGGTGTTGCGAATGAGGCGCGTGAGGACGCGTGGACTAGCTGGGTCGAACTCAGCAGTGATGACGTGGAAATACACGTTTTCAGGACAAGATGCGTGACGGAGGACTGAGTGGATTGCGGCGATTGATCCGCGGAGGTATTCTGAGTCAAGTGTCATTGCCACGTGGATTGTCTCGTTTGAACATTCTACGCCGTTCCGATATTCTGGGGCTTCAGTGAATCTTAAAAACTCATCGACAACTCCAGCCTGCTGGGATATTAATACATCTCCCGTTGATGTTGTTGTCGGAAAAGAACGTATTCCGACGACAACAAACGGGAGAGAGAGAAATAAGCATATCCCAACAACGCCGATAAAAATGTCGGCGTTCGTAGGTTCTCGCCGGAACCTATTACTACCCATCTCTGCGATGGTTATTTTTTTTATAATTTGTTTTATTTTTTTTTGTCTTTTTTCTCTCTCTAGAGATTGATGACTTAATGGCACTATATATACAGGGTTTAAGACGGTGGATGTGTTATTTAATTTACTTATGTCACGCGCAATTTTGTCGCGTGAGTGAACTATTAAAAGCCGTGATTCGATTTCTAAGATGTGCGTGGTTTACACGCGTTTTCTAAGTTGGGCATGATTAACTAATTTAATGACAATAATCGGTAGTTTATGTTCAAAAGGTATATTCTTTTACCAATTGGATTACTAATTTAGTAATTTTTCTACTTAATATTATTTACCTGGAAGATAAACTTGTTTTTTTTAATTTAAGAGAATAATTAACATAAATAATGAATTTCAGATGATCATTTAAAATCTACTTTTGTTCAAATACAACTGGGATGTGTTGTAGACTTGTAGTTATGTTATATAAGAGCTGTCTTTTCTATTGTTATGTCGATAGATTGGAACTCCACAATGTACAATTTTATGTTTTGTGTTGATGTATTAGTTATAATTAACAAAACTAGGCAAAAACAAATACTAAATGACAATTATAATACTAAAATTTTAATACCCAAAGGTTAAATGTCTTAGTCCGAGAAATACTAAGCAACAACGTGTTAAATTATCATAAAAAACCATAGGTTAAATAAATTCAATGACAATATTAATTTAGTGTAAAGAGTATCTTGCAAGATGACAACGTATCGAGAAAGGTAAACTAAATGCGTAAAATTATCATGTGGAAAATGAAAGTTAAACCATCGAAACTAAAAGGTATTGTAAGCATCGATATAAATTACTGTAGATGCCACATTGTTTCCTTTATTAATAAAAGCATAAAACCCTTTGATTGCAAACCAAGTGATAATAACATTCGAAACTTCTCTAGATATATTCGCCTGTGTGTCAAAAGTAATGAATCAGTTCTTCTGAGTTATTGTACACATGAGCAAACTTTCATTTAGATGTCAAAAACACAAACTTTCATTTATATAGAGGGACGTAAACATAGCTGAAAGTGATCCAGGTTACGAATATTTTGGTTGACTGGAGTACGAAGAAAAGAAATAACAAAACGGTATGATTTTCAATAAAATCATTCGAGTTTAGTAAAAATTGCGTTCATTATTCTCTCATTAATGGAATGGCTAGAAACAAAATCTCATAGGACCGGTTGTATTTTAAATAATAAGCAGAATTACCCGTACGTTACTGTTGGCCGTTAATTTTTCACGCGTTGTTGTGGGCGATTAATATATTTTTTTTAATTTTGTGTGGGTTTATTTTTTCGGTCTCATGTTTAATAGTTTGTTTTTTTATACGGGCATATGTGTTGGACCTCATGTTTAAAGATTACATATAATTTTATGGGATTTGGGTAAATATGTGTTATATAATTAGGCTTATGAGTTTTAGTGGCGTAAAATGACACCGTTTAATGTAATCTAAAGATGTATTTTTGTGACCTTGTCGATTGTTTTAAAGTTATTAGGTATCGAAAATGTTTTCGCAAGCATTTTTTTATCTGAATAAATTGGTACTTTTGTAAAATAAAAAAATTTCCCCCTATTTTGTGGCAACAAAATTTTTTTAAAAGAAAAATAATAAATAATTGGGCGGGCCCAAAGTGAAAGTCTAACAACAAGTTACTGTAGTGACAACTGTAGCAAATTGGTAAATACGATGTCGTTTTACTTTTGTTTTGATTATATATATAATTCATTATTTTTCGAGATAATTAGCATTACTAAGAAAAATCATATTACTAGTTCCGTCCATGTATATATTTTATTTTATATGAGGCATTTCAAAAAATGTTCACTTTTGGCCCTTTGGTCCATATATTAGTCAACTTTCAATGCGTTTTCAATTGGTATTGTACGATCATGAGACTGTGCGGCTTTACCAATTTTTGATAAGTGTCCCGTGGTAGGCAAATGTTTTTTGTGCGATCAAGGTGACAATTTGTGCGACGTAATACGTCTTTTTTGTATGAGACAATGTTAGTCCTAAAATATGGTGACTAATCCGGAATTACATTTATCATTTATAGTCGAGTCGGGTTAGTTTAGCTAGTCGATATCGGGACTATAAATACTCCCTCCATACTTCCATGGAGGGGTAGGAGTTCAATGGTTACACGATTCACCCTAAGAACAACGGATCCGGAGGCTTAGTAAAATGAAAAAGAAAAGTATCCATATTATTAGAAAGAAAAGAGAAGAGATAGAAAAAAGAAATGGTTACACGATTCACCCTAAGAACAACGGATCCGGAGGCTTGGTAAAATGGAAAAGAAAAGTATTCATATTATTAGAAAGAAAAGAGAAGAGATAGAAAAAAGAAGAGGAAGGAGTGTTTGTGTATGTGTGTGGTTTAATAGAGAAAAAGGAATCACACACACACTCACACTTTACAATGTGAACTCCTACCCCTCCATGGAAGTATGGAGGGAGTATTTATAGTCCCGATATCGACTAGCTAAACTAACCCGACCCGACTATAAATGATAAATGTAATTCCGGATTAGTCACCATATTTTAGGGCTAACAGACAAATTTCTTAAAATACAAAAAATTGTTTTTCTCGAAATTTTTTTGTATTTATCAAAAAAGACAAAACGATGGAGAAAAACATCATGCTTGTCACAAATTAATGAGGTCGCGCAGTTTAGCGATCCGAACAAACCAAATTTTGAAGAAAAAAAATTTGACTGCTATATGGATACATATAAAAATGGACTATTTTTGCCATTAAGTCATTATTTATTTAATAACATGCTATGTAATAGATGGAAAAGATATTTGAAGATTTTGTAATAAAACACAAGCATATTGGAATATACTTTCCTTCTTGTGTAAACAAATTGGCTTATGATATATGTACCCCTGAAAACACCATTTGTACCCCCTCAGTTTTTTCTTGTTTTTTTTTCGTATTTTATTTTTTTTTTGTATTTTTATTATTTTGTATATGTTATAAAACTGTGACACGGAAAAAACGAAACGAAAAATATAAAGTTTAACAGGTCAAAAGTATGAAACTGTCAAAAAATACGGAACAGAAACTGATAAAAAACTACGTTGCACTGTAAAAAGAAAGATACAAAAGGAATCTTTTATACTTTTTGACACTATGCAGTGGGCCAGGGAGGTACTAATAGGGGCACCCAAATAAATTTAAGGCAAATATCGCAACATAAACATGAAAAAAATATGAAAATCTGAGCTGGACAATGTAACAGGGAACAGAGAGAGCCAGCTGTGAAACTTAATGGTGAGCCAACATGACACGCCAGCTGTTGCAGCAGTAAAAGTTAAAGTGTATTTACTGGGGCCCACTATCTGATGTTGACGGCTTATATTTTGTCATGTCAGCTTCATGGGGCCCATTGCCAAGTGTCCACGTTTTACGACAGCTCAGCATCCTTTTCAACTTTACTCTGTCCTCCCATTGGCTACAAACAACTCTTACTTTTTTTATTGGTTAACAAATACAATTATACAAGTATTATATACGAGTATTAAAGATAGTCGTTGACATGCTTCAATTCGTAGCGATACCGCAAGAGCACTGGCTACGGTTGTTGTTCATGGTTTCAAGTCGTAAGGAAAAAGCGATGCTACATCATCACTTTTTTTCATAGCACAACTCTTTCATATGACACCAAAAACACTTTCTTAGCACCACAAAATATTTTTTCCCATTTATATAAATAAGAAATACACAATTTAACTAAAATAAATTTCATTAAAACTAAAACACATTACATAAAAAAAAAACATTACATAAAATTAAAAAACATAACACGTAAAATAAGATTAAAAAAACTTAAACATAAAAAGACATAAAGTAACTAGTTTTGTGGTTGATATAAAGCTCGGATACGTACTTTTTGCGCGTTGATGGTAGCCACGTCAACCGGATCCATCCCGCGTGTGTCGATTTGTAGGACTTTCAAGTCCTCGGCTTCCTTTTGAGAATTGATTAACCCAACTCTCGCTGACGTCTCACGGTCCAAACGCTCCATCTCCTCCTATTTGGATATAAATACAGCTTAAGTATTTTTACTTTTAGTGTAAGTGAGTAAATACAGGTTCTTCTTACACTGAATTCAAGCATGTAAAGGATATTGATAACATAAAGTACATCATTCATTCATCAGTTACATAGTCCAACCATCTATTACAAAACTTTCAAAAACATAAAGATAAGTGATTACACGTCAGTGTATCTTAGGTTCTCCAATTTTACCCTTTTGCTCAGGATCATATCTTTGTCAGGCCTTTCATTGATCATCTTACTCATCGGCATGTTGAACCTTTGATTTGCATCAGTCTTGACATTTGAGGCCATCACTTTGTAGACTTGTAAACTTTCAGTCTCAACCTTGTGAACATCGTTTACCCTCTGAAATGCCTCATCTCCAAGAGCATCTATGAGGAACAACCCATGATCAGGTTCTTCAATCACCGGGTTGTTGACAAACTTAACTCCTTCAGGCAGCTTTGTGTGGCAGTGAAGGCCAGCAATGTATGTTTCAGGAAGTGATGGATCTTGTTCAAGAAGTGGAAGAGCCAAGTTCAGTCCAAGTTCACCATGGATCTTATTCAATCTTTCATACTTGTTGCTCAGAGAGGTCATCGGTTCACTTACCACCTTGTTCTTCTTTTTAGAAATGATGACACTCAATTCATCCCATTCACTTATGCCAAAATCACTAAACTTGAAATTTATGTGAACATCAAAATTCCTTGGATCATTATTTTTGTAAATTATTATTGCAACTGGTTTTGTGTTTGGGTGAATGAAAATGTCAGTGATTCTTTCAGGCTTAAGTCTGTTGTTGGTAGTCCATACAGATTAAACCGTTTCTTCCTCAATTCATCTCTCTACTTGAGCTTCTCAATGTGAGCTCTGGTAAGGACCTTGAGGTGTGCATCCTGATGCTTTATGAAGCCCTTTCCCTCTTTTATTTGTACTTCAGCCTCATGAACTACTCCAGCAACAACTTTTATTATTTCAGGTTTGCTCAACTCAGCTTCTTTCTCAGCTCGCTCTATTTTCTATTTCTTATCAAGATAAGCCTGAAGTTGATCATTCAAAATCTGAACAATCTTGCCATCAATTTCCCAGTCTATTAACACTGGACCATTAGGAGTAATTCTCACTTCTCTTGATGCCTTAACTAGCTTTGGTGGTGAGGGTTCATCTCCAGTTGCAATCCTCTTTCCTTTGTCAATTCACCAACTTCAGTGATTGGTTGTGCTGTCAATTCAGTAACTTGATCTTCAGGAGTGATTACTGTTGTTGGATATGGGGTTGTTGAGATGATTATCTGAATTGGTTCTGGTTGAGTGACCTGGGGATCTTCTTCAGTGACCTTGTTCTCTTTATGCTTCTCAGTGACCATATCACTTTGCTCCCCTTCAGGTCGAGAAGGAGTTTCTTTCTTTTCTTCAGCCTTTCTTTCAGGAGAAGATTCAGGACTTGGAACAAATAGACTTATTGATGCAGTGTGTGCTGAACTCTCCCCCCAACAGTTGCAAGAATTCCAGTGAGTGCAAGTGTTGGCATAGCCACACTTTTGGAGGATGCAGAGAAAGGTTGTCCTCTAAAGGAACATAATATTTCAGTCATCATTGCCTTTACATCAGCAATGTTAGTCTTTAGGGAGACAATATCATATTGAATGGCTGCCTAAGTGTTCTCAATCCTGGTCATCCTATGACCAACACTCCAGGCCAATGAAGCAGAAGACTCAGCCTATTTAGCCAGATGATCATTTTAAGTTGTGACAGTAGCCTGAAGAGATTCAACAGTGGACTTGAAACCTGGAAAATCAAAGTCCTTCACTAAAGTAAGGAGCTCAGTGAGACTTGAGGAATTCTTTGTGTAAGCCTCAACAACCTCAATCACTTTCTTGTTTAATGCAGGATCCTCCTTGACAGCATCTTGAACTTCCTTTAGGTTGGTGAGAATTTTGTTGATGCCTTCAACATGTTGAGCTTTGTCTTTGTTCAGGATCTGCTCAAAATTTCTCAGATTTGCATCAGTGTTGGAGGCAGCTCTGAAGGCTATGTCATGAAAGTCTTCAATTTCCCATTTCAAATCAGCATAGGAGGCAGCAGCTTCCTCATGCTTTTCTTAGTTATCTTTAGCAAATTGAGCATACAATACTTCTGAAAAACCTTGTAGAGTCTTTGCTAAAACCCTTTCAGTGACAGGCATGTAGTTATTAAAGGGTTTGGAAGCCAGAGAAGCTAACGAGGTTTCAGAATCAGATGGTTCAGGTGATTCTTTAGGCTTTATGTATTTCTTTGTCTTAGATGATTCAAGATGATCTTTGTAAGGTGAGGGTGACTGATGTTCAGTTTATGGTTGTTTAGTTGAAGGTGGAGGCTGGGTTTCTTCATCAGTAGGGAGTGGAAATGGATCATCTATATCTTCCCCAGCCTCAAGGATGTCATCATCACTAAGTTCTTTAAGTTCATCATCAAAGTCTTCCATCAGCATCTGAAAGTATTACATTTGGATAAGGGATTGGATATCCATCTCCACTTAATAAGAAGTCTTGCCTTGGTTTTGGTCAGGGTCTGACACCTTAAATCGAGTGGATTGGGTTTTATCCACCTAGGACTTAGTGCTGACCCATGATTGATCAATAACATTGGTGGAAGGCAGACCCCTATCAGTAAGTTGTACGTTTCTCCTTGAGTTTTTGGGGTCAGTAAGGGTCCCCTCTGGTAAAAGCTTTGATTTGTGAGTACCTTCATCAGGGTAAGTGGCAGGAGATCCCATACCAGCGGGTTGTATATTTTCCTATGGGTATTTGGCATCAGCTGGTTTATCCTCAGGCAAAGGCTTTAAGCTGTGAATGCCCTTATCGGATGTGGATAGTAATCCCATATCAGCGAGTTGTATGTTTCCCTCTGAGTCTTTGGGATCAGTAGTTTTTCCCTCAGGTAAAAAGTTTGGATTTATACGAAGCTTCCATCTTCGGTTTTTGTGAATGGCCAATCCCTTAACATCGGGTTGTTTGTTTCCTTATGTATCTTGGGGATCAGTACTTTGGCCCGAGGGCATTGACTGTGATGTATTAGTGGCCTTCGATGGGTCTTTCTCATGGGTAAATTTTAGGGTCGACTGAATCGGGGAGGTCTTTTTGGTCTTGACATGCTTTTTGCCCTTCGTTACCTTAGGTGGTACTCTTGAAGCCTTAGGGCCTTGTAACTTGGGTTTAGGTTTTGTCACAGTTTGAGACTTCTTTTTCTTCCCTACTTTTTTAAGCAATGGAGTATGAGACACTAAAGCTTAATGATTCACAACACTGAACATGTACTCTATCAATTCAATAGGTTGGACTTTAGAGGAATTAAGATTAAATTTCTGCTTACTTATGATCGAGGGAGTAGACCCAAGTGTTATGTCCTGAGCATAATCAGTGTCCAGTAACCTTTACAGCACATGGGAGATGAACCTAGGATAAGCAACATACTTTATCCAAGGAGTCTCAAGGAGCCTGGTCACAAGTTCAGTGTAGATGATATCTCCTATATCTATCTTAGTCCTTGTGAGAAGATTGAAGACCATCGTCTGTTGACAAGGAATTCAACTGATAAGTAGAGGATTTGTTTCCACCGAGGATCTGTATAGAAAATGTCACCAGGAGCCTCCAAACTGTGGGAAACCAAGTTTTCAACATTGGGGTCATATTGACCAAACTTTTAGGATCCTCATTTTTATCATTATGAAGGCCTAACTTTAGAAGTTCAGCCTTCACAGCCTCATTCTGAGGCAAGTCAGCATACTGACCGTTGTGTATTCAAGCCTAGAACTTTGGCAGAATGTATTGTAATCAAGATATAAGGACTTACCTCCATTCTGCATTGTAAACTTGATTCATGAATCATTTAGGAGTATTGGTTCAGAGTCCTCATTGGGTGGTGTTGATTACAACCATTGTAGTACACCAAAACTCTCTAAGATAGTTTTAATATATCACAGATGTTGTTTTTGAAAATGCCTCAGCTATAAAACAGTTTTTGAGAAAGTTGCACATATTCTTGTAGGCTGAGACGCTTTAGGGATAATTAAAGTTCCCCGCTATACACACACACATATCAACTTTGGGTAAGATATTTGATGTTATGTACACGCACACAATTGTATCTTTTGAGAGATGTTTTTGCAAAAGTTTAGATATCAAAATGAATAAAAGGTGTGTGTGTTTTTTTGCAAAGGGTATTTATAGGCATGGATGTGAAAAGGTTTTTGTGATAAAAATTATTTTGGAAAGGATTTTAAAAATAACTTGACATTCGCATTTAATGTTCTTACCAAACTCACGACATTATCGCGATAGTAACGGCGATTGTTTAGCCGTTATGTGTCGTGCACTTTTGCAGAGTGACGTGGGTTTAGTCACTGAAAGGACGTATTGGGAAAAGATTATTTGTGTGAGAATGAGCATTATATACGTAGTGGGTGAACATGGGATGTGTGAGACCCGTGACTGTTGGATGATAATTAGATAAGGAATATTTGTTCCTTATTTAATGTCTTCAGTCACCAACCTAGGACATTCGAGTAACTAAATACTTAGAGCATTTATTTTCTCGTTTAATATGTTCCTTAGAGTCATGGGAGTCATGGTATGTTATCAATGAGTGTTGTCCAGGAGAACGGTTCTATTTACACCATACTAAACATCTTTTAGTCAGGCACCTGACTAATTAATGTTCAGCATGCCTAATTCAGCTTTTAGTCTGGTAAAAGTGAGTTCATCCAATGGCTTTATGAATATATCAGCTAGCTGATATTCAGTAGGGATGAAGTGTAATTCAATATCACCTTTGAGAATATGATCCCTGATGAAATGATATCTTATATCAATGTGTTTTGTTCTTGAATGAAGAACAAGATTGTTGGATATGGCACAAAAGATGGGTACCATCTTGTACTGAATGTCATAGTCACTGAGTTGATTTTTCATCCAGAGTACGTTTGCACAACACCTAGCAGTAGCAACATATTCAGCCTTAGCAAAGGACATAGCCACCGACTGCTGTTTCTTAGCACTCCAACATACTAATTTTCCTCCTAGCAATTGACATGCACCAGAAGTGATTTTTCTATTCATATTGCATCCTGTATAATCTGAATCTGAATACCCTTTGAGATTAAGTCATGAGCACTTTGGGCACCACAGACCAAGAGTGGGAGTACCCTTCAGGTACCTAAAGATTCTCTTTACTACATTTAGGTGTGATTCTTTTGGATTTGCTTGATATCTTGCACATAGACATGTTGAGAATTAAATATCAGGCCGACATGCAGTTAAATACACCAGGGACCCAATCATTCCTCTTTATAAGGTCTCATTTACTGGTTTACCATATAGATCAGGACCTAGGTTGTTTGGAGGAACCATTGGTGTCTTCACTAAAGAGATATCAAAGATCTCATATTTCTTCAGTAAGTCCTTTGTGTATTTTTCTTGACAAATAGAGATCCCTTTGTCATAATATTGATTTGAAATCCAAGAAAGTAAGTGAGTTCACCCATCATACTCATTTCAAATTTCTTTGTCATTAGTTTTTTAAACTGTTTACAAAGTTGATAATTTGTTGAGCCAAATATGATGTCATCCACATATACTTGGACAAGTAAGACATCTCCTTTGGTTTTTGTAGACGAACAAAGTATTATCAATTCTTCCTATGACAAACTTGTTCTGAATGAGCAATGTAGATAAGGTCTTATACCATGCCCTTGGTGCTTGTTTAAGTCTATATAAGGCTTTATCAAGCTTACAAACATAGTCAGGGAATTCACTACTCTCAAAACCAGAAGGTTGTTTGACATAAACTTCTTCTTTAAGTTTTCCATTCAAGAAGGTACTTTTGACATTCATTTGAAAAACTTTGAAGTTCTGTAGGTAGCATAGGCAAGGAATATCCTGATGGCTTCCATCCTTGCAACTGGTGCAAAGGTTTCATCATAGTCAATTCCTTCTTCTTAACTATAACCTTGAGCAACCAATCTTGCTTTGTTTTTTGTAACAGTTTCAAGTTCACCCATCTTGTTTCTGAACACTCATTTGGAGCCAATGACTATTTTTCCTATTGGGAGTGGAAGAAGTGTCCAAACTTTGTTTCTATAGAACTGATTCAGTTATTCTTGTATTGCATTTACCCACACTTGATGTTTTTGTGCCTCAAAAACCTTTTTAGGTTCAATATCATAGAGAACGTCAGCAAATATACATTCACTTGCTGAGACAGCTATTAATTTGGAAGCCATACTTCTTGTAAGCATGCCTTCAGTGGGTTCACCAATGATATTCACAAGTTCAATGTGTTAATCTCTTGACCATCTATCCTGAGGTGCAGGATGTGAACTTGTAGATGCATGACGAATAATGGGAGACTAAGTTACCTCAGGGAGTGAAAGTTCAGTAATGGATACTGTAGTTTCAGGATTGTTTCCTGATGTCACACCCCCAAACTCTGACAGCAGCGGAATGGTAACAATTGGGGTGCGACGTCATGGCATAAAGTACAAGAAATAGAGAACGAACTCAAAAAGAGACATTTTAAAATAAATTGCTTTCGATGACATGAAAGTTACCAGAGTTCATAATAAGGTTCCACAAGTTTTACCAAAAGATCAACATTTTAAAGTCTTATCACACGACATAATTTAGAAAACATTTAAAGTTGAATTTAAAGACATAAGTTTTTAAACAAGTTTTCATCGAACACAAATACAAAATGTTCGTATCTTTCCTCCACGCGGCTCCCATCCATGCAGCTTACCTTAGAACCTGAGATTAAAACATGCTAAAAAGTCAACAAAATTGTTGAGTGAATCCATAGGTTTTAGTCGTGAAGCAGTGATTAAGTAAACCGAGAAATGTTATTGAGATCAAACAGTTTTGCGGATTACCTGATTCGAGTAAGGTAGACAAGTGACACACTCAACGTGTCTAATAATAAGTATTCTTGCTAAGCTAATGACACCAAACATTAACATATGTTGTGAGAGGGAGTTGGTGTTGCTAGACATCTAAGTATTTTTCTCCGAGAGTTGGTGCGGCCAAACACCCAAGTATTTTTCTCTCTTAGAGTTGATGTTGCCAAACACCCAAGTATTATTTCAATTGTAAGTGCGTCCGTTTGACGTGGCACAAGTTATTGAATACCCGGACGGGGATTCTCAGTCCCAGTAGATCTATTCACAGCATTTGCGCTTACACAAAGTAACTAACGGTTCGTAATAGTGGGGACTTAAGTGGCAATAAGGGTACTTAGGCAAATAAAAAAATCAAGCAATATTTGGATAACATACAATTCAAAATTACTTATGTCCGAAATGTAAAACAAGCATGTAATCTCCCTTAAAGAGTTTAAGGAACCATTTAGGTAGTAAAGAGGGGCTATGAACGCAAGCTGTCAGTTATAAGTACATGTATATATAAAAACAATTTAGCATGTATCTCACCCCAAAATAGTTCAAAATCAGTATAAAACAAGTAAAAGTAGGGGCTATGAACTCATTTTTATTTTTCTTTTTTTTTTTCAATTTTATCCTGAGTTAGTGCGCAATTAGGAACTAAAATATATAATAAAATGATATTTAAGTCATATATATATAGACAAATAAAAGAATTGTGGAATCAATATGTGTGTACACCCTAAGTTATGTAGTATAATCAAGCTTTTAAGAAAGTATAACATTAGTTTTTAAGTTACGCCACTTTTCTGAAAATTTTCTATTTTTAAAAAGTTTCTATTTTTAAAAAGTTTCTATTTTTGAAAAGTTTCCATTTTTGAAAAGTCTATAATTTTAAGACGTTAATATCGTCACGTAATGTTTTGTAACCCGATAAACACTAACCACAACCCAAATGTTTAATTCACACACACTACTAGTAATATTAAGTATTTATATATATGTAACCCGACATAAATCTTACTATTTTTATATGTGATCGAACGCACCCAATAATTTATCAATCACCTAGTAATATTCGCTAATGTTTTTCAAGCTCAAACGGACTTTAAAACGCTTCTAAACCCAATTTTTTGCCGAAATTCAGCAAGTACCTACAAAATTTGCCAAAAATGAAGAATCACAACTTGACACTAAAATTTTCCTATCGACAAGCATTTTCATACCAAAATTTCTTGAGTTTTTATTATAAACGTCAAACTAAGCAACTTTTATGTTTTAACGGAAGGCCGGTTCGGACCAGAAAGGGTCCGAATCCTCGATTGAAAACTGCACCAGCTCACTTTTCAAAAACAATGCTGAGTTTTTATAAAAAAAAACGCAGACCTACATTTTGATCAAAAACACCACTTTTATGCACTTTTGAGCCGAAATCCATTTTTATATAGTAGAAAACATTGTTTCAGACAACTTTCAGTTATGCGCAATATTTTATTTTGACTAATATGTGCTGATTTTTAATATAAACTTTTCCAAACTTCTGACGGCTCTAAAATCTTCGTTTTTAAGAGTTACGGGTCATTTTTTTTAAAATGACTGTCTCGACGAATACTAGCATATTTTAAAGCCTAAATTTTTTAAAAATATTTTCACGACACCCGAACGAGGTGTCTAATTTTCTGCACGAATTTAACTCTTTCAAAACCTATAATTCACAATCAAACTTCATCAAATCAACATCACAACTTCACAAAAATATCACCAATCCTACTCCCCATCATCTAACACATCAAACCAATAATTTCTATAGCTCAAAACCTATTATACACACATACTTTATGGATTCTAAGATTATGAAATAAATTATACAAAAACATAAGAAATAAATATGGAAAAAAGGATTCAAGGGTACTCACAACACGATTAGAGAGCAAAAGAAAAATCATCAACGAACCCCTTTTCGGTTCTTGTTGATTTCCGAAAACCCAAACACCCCTAAAACACAATTCAATTCTTTCCAACACCCAAAATCTTCACCAAAACCTTAATAAATCAATCCCTTAGCTTTAATTTTCACCCAAAGTACAATGAATACCCTTGAATTAAAGTCTTGATCAAATCCCTTGCATGGTTGATTTAATGTAGATGATATAGTAAGTATTGTAGGAGGAAACCTTGGTGATAGTGGTGGTTAAATGATGATGGTGATGGTTCGGTTATGAAGTCAAAGAGAAGGAGGCACAAGTTTATTTTTTTTCTTAAGAAGTCTCTGTGTTTTTTTTCTTTGTTAGTGATACTAGAAGTGTAGTGGGTTCTTTTAAAGAGATGCATGTAACAGTAATATTAGGTGGAGTTCAACAAATGCGTGTTTGGTTTATGGTTTAGTAGGAGTTAGTGATTCGTCTTCAATTATATATATAATATATATAGTAAAAGCAAATAGGCAAATCTGTAACACCCCCAAAATGGGTCGCAGCGGAATAAGGATCCGGGGCGTGTTACTTCAAGATCAACAACACAAGATATATATAAGAACGACACAAAAAGTCGTTTAAATTGATACATTAGGATTTAATTAAATAGAATATTACAAAAGCTTATAAGGTTCACTGCTCCTTGTTTAATATTACAAAAGATGAATAGATTTCCAAAATATGTTATAAAAGTCTTTAAGCGTGCAATCCACCCTCCCCCCCCAAACTTAAACCCAATGATCCTTGGCACCTCGTGCCTATTGACCTCCTGAAAACATTGCTTAAAACGTCAACAAAAATGTTGGTGAATTCATAGGTTTATGTATTTAAATTATGCAGGACCGCAAGACTTTCCCGTGATGTTACAACATACGCAAACAATCACAAAACCAGATTACATTTACACTAAGCTCATGACACTGAAGCTCGATAGTCTTGTTCACAAAATATTGCTACTCAGCCCGATTTGATGTTCTAACCCGAAAACATCCATGATTCGACATGTTATAACGTTCGTTCCCGGTGATAGTTGTCTCACCTGAAACGGGATGTCGTTCCAATAGATCTATTAAATAACATTCGTGCTCCATAATGGAATTCCAAACATACATTCTATGCAATTGACAGTTCAGGATAATGGGCTTAACTTGGGTTATCGCTACTAGGCAACCATGGTAATCAATGCAAAATATCCACTTGCGTCCAATTTGTAAAACAAAGCATGTTTCCACCCCAAATAATAGTAAATCAGTAAAACAAAAAAAAAAAAAAAATGTTAAAAAGTGTGGGGCAATGACTCACCTTCAGTGAGTGACTGATAAATTTATATCAAGATGTGGTATGCTTCACGATTATTCCATATGCAACCTAATTCAATATAGGTCGTATAAGTACCGAGTACTTTAATTAATAACATTGAATATAATCTTATAGTTGTTACATCATACTATCGTTCGGGCTATCATAATTAAAGAGGTCATGACATGACGTACGAGGAGTTAGGACACTTTAAATCGTAAATCCAACAACTCGTCGATACGCCATCCGAAGAGGCCTCATTATGAAACTCCCTAGTATTATAGCACTTTGATAACCACGTAATATTCTATATAGCATAATCACCGACTAATCGTTTTGGTAAAATAATATTTATAAAGTAAAAACGTTTATAATTACGCCTTTAGTAAAAATGACATAACTTTGTCGTTTTAAGCCCGTTTCTCGCGTTTCTTACGCCCACGCTTTTGTATTAAGATGAGTGATCATAAAATCACATTTTTAGGTTTTTGAGATTCTGTGATGAATAGTGTTTTACTGTTCATAACAGCTATAAAATCATTTTTATACTTTTAATTAACGTAAAACCCGTTTTAGCCGTATCTTATTCGTTATAGCTCCGTTTTTAGTGATTCTTTCGAACACGTTCTCGTAATTGAAAGTTTTATCATATTATTGATGTTTATAAAGTATAAGTTTCTGTAATGAATAGTACTTTTTATAAAATCATAAAACATATATGTAAATTTCGAATCTTAAACAGCCCCTAAGATATTTATTTCCAAAATGTGTTTAAAACTTGTTTTTAGGACTTTTTAGCTTTACCACTTTGTTACAAACCCTTTAGAACCCTTAATATCTTATGTCTTATATATATTAGGTCCATTAGGTCATGTTTTGTTCATGAGAGTCCATAGTATCAATAGCACAAGTCCTTGCAATACTTTCACATCTAACTTAATAAGAAAACTTTTAGAAACCCTAATTTGCACTTAAACATGTTTATACTTAAACCATATGTTAACATACTTTTACATTCATTTTTCCATGATATATATAACCATATGACATAAGAATAAGTGCATAAATTCATAAACATTAGTGAAAACTCATTTTACATATTAAAAAGTCTTTAGTGGTGATTTAGCCATAATTAACATATAACACATAAAATCATAATAAATAAAAGTATGAAGGAATTAGGAAGACCTTAGGGATGATGTATGAGATGAGAAATGAATGCTAAACCCATGTTTAGATTCAAAACCAAAGCTTACAAGCTTATAAACCCTAGATTAGGTTTGAAACCCTAATCTTGCAATAACTTGTTAA
This sequence comes from Tanacetum coccineum, assembly GCA_026074375.1. Taxonomy (NCBI): domain Eukaryota; kingdom Viridiplantae; phylum Streptophyta; class Magnoliopsida; order Asterales; family Asteraceae; genus Tanacetum; species Tanacetum coccineum. The sequence continues at coordinate 19,472 of BQNB010045090.1, forward strand.
AACCCTTTCAAAGCTTAACCAACCCTTGAATTCTTCTTAGAATACCTTAAGTATGATATGTAAACACTAATATGGTGAAAGAAAATCAAGCTATGGATTGTGTTTTCTAAGGGTTTTGAGCCGTGAGTTTGAGAGAGAAGGGAGAAAGAGTTTTTGTGATTTTTGCTAAGTGTTTATGAAAGAAAGAGTGTATGCTTGCTATTTATAGTGAAAATATCTAATTAACCTAACCATGGTTACTTTCTAACCCATGTGTAAGTGAAATGGTTTCCTATAATATCTAGATATTTATAATATCTAGATATTTAGGGCAAGTTGATATCTCTTGGTCCTATCTTGAAAATTTCGGCCACATAGGCTCCCATGTGATGTTATATTGATTATTTTGGGTATTGGGTATAATCGTGGGTATTCGTTTAAGCGTAGTTAGGTTTTGGTGCTTCCGGGAATGCCGAAACGCGTTTTATCGCGAAACGTAAGCATTTTACGTAGCCAATAAAAATAAGATGAACAAAGTTATTAATTATCCTCATAATAATCATATAACACTTGCTTGATGTAAACATTTAATTGTTTAATGCCCGTTTACGTTAACTGATCATTTTTACCTTACGCGATTTAACGTATCGATTACAATTAAAAACAAACGCGTACAATACTAAAAATAAATGGTGACTTTATTAACGTCGTACATTGTCCTAAAACACGGGGTGTTATATCAATTCTCACATGGGACGACCTTGTTTCCAAATTCATAAATCAATTCTTCCCACCTTCAAAAACCACTTACTATCGGAATAAGATCATTACTTTTTTCCAAAAACCAAACGAAACCTTCAATGAAGCATGGGAACGTTTTAAAGGATTTCTTCGTCAATGTCCTCACCATGGCTTCTCGGAACTACACCAACTCGATACTTTTTACAATTCTTTAAATTCCAACGATCAAGATGCCTTAGATTCCGCCGCGGGTGGCAATTTCTTAGACAAGATGCCTCAAGAAGGATTAGCGATTATTAAAAGCAAGTCAAAAGTTCGTTAATCAAGAAGTCGTGCTAATGATTCAAGAGTGAGTACGGATGCTCCTCTTTCTAATTCTTCACCTTCTAATAATTCTTTCGATGTTCAACAATTAGCCGCTTCTCTCGATGATAAGATGACTATTAAGATGAAACAAATGATGAATGAAGTGAAAGCTTTAGTTGTTACTACTCTCGCACCCGTCAAAGCGGTTGAAGAAGTATGTGTTACGTGTGGATCGAATCATAACTTTAACAATTGTCCGTTAACTCGAGGTAGAAATGATTTTCCAGTTTTTCATGACAACATCCAACAATTCCAACAAACCGCAGCCGTTGGAAATTTTCTCCAAAGAAACCAACCATCTAATTTGGCAAGTCAAATGAGACCACCGGGTTTCAATCAACCGAGTGTCCAAAACAACCAAAACCGTTATCAAGGAAATAATTTCAATTCGAATCAAAACAGTGGAAACAATTTTAACCAAAACCATCAAAACCATCAAGGTCAAGTTTTTCAACCACCAACCAATCAACCACTGGTTTACCAAGTTCCACCATATCAGGCTCCTACGCCCCAAATCCTAGGTGTTTCGAAAACGGATTTTGAAAATTACGTCAAGGCAAACGATGCGGTGTTGAAGAATGTTCAAAATCAAGGTCAAATTTTGCAAAATCAAATGGCTAATGTCACAGTTTGTTGACAAGTCTTTGTTGATAATTTCTAAAAATTCAGCCTTACCGCGAATTCATGACATCTTCCAGTAAAAAACCGTAATATACCCTCGTTAGCAAATTAATGCTATCACCACAAGAAGCGGTAAGACTTTGGAAGAACCTTCGACTCCTTTTGTTCCTCCTACACCTGTTATTTCAATTCCTCAAAAAGAACCCGAACAAAACCCGGAGACGTCAATAGAAAAAGTGCAAAATCCAAATTTGGAAAATACCGCACATGTCCCATCTCCGGGAGAAGAAGATTTAATTTTCATTAAAATTCCAAAACCAAAAGCACCGTAAATCTTGATCCTAATCATAATTCGTATCCATCTAAACTTCCATACCCCGAGAGGATGAAAGTAAGAGAGAACGATAAACCAAGTGCTCAACATAGCCGGTTTTTGAAGATGTTCAAACAACTTCGTTTAGAGATTGGATTGAAAGATGCTCTTGTCGAAATGCCAAAGTTTAACAAATGGTTAAGCTCGTTGCTAAGGAACAAGGAGAAACTCGAGGAGATAGCCATCACAACTGTGAATGCTGAATGTTCCGCTATCATTATGAACAAAGTCCCCGAGAAGCTCGAAGATCCGGGAAAATTTCTTATCCCATGTGCTTTACAAGAACTCAATAGGACTAGTGCTTTAGCCGATTCCGGAGCTAGCATTAACCTTTTACCTCATTCTATCTACAAGAAACTTGAGCTTGAAGCTTTGACTCCTACTCGTATGACTGAAGTTGCCAATCGTTCCATTACTCACCCGATGGGCATAGCCAAGGATGTTGTAGTTAGAGTCGATGGTTTCACTTTTCTTGCGGATTTTGTGGTGGTTAGTTTTGAACCCGGCCCGAGAGTACCAATTATTCTAGGAAGACCTTTCCTTCGCACTGCGAAAGCTCTCATCGATTTGTACGAAGAAACTTTGACTTTAAGAGTAGGAAAGGATGAACTTGTTTATTATGCCGATAAATCTGAGAAAAACAAAAATAAGCATTGTGTTCACGCCATTTCTGTAATCGATTTTTCAAAAGATGATCCGTTTAGTGGCAGTACCACTACTCATTCTGATGATCCTTCTCCTAGTTCTTCTCCGGTGAAGACTAGTGATAATGTTGAGAAGTTCGCCGATGAACTTGCTCCTCTTGATTCGTTACCACCGGGTAATGATGATTCAACTCTTAAGAAGGACTTGCATGAAGAGAATTTTCAAGAAAATGTCGAGATAAAAAATTCCAACGTTTCCGATGAGCCAGTTTTTCTCAACACTCCTTTATCCGATAAAGTTAAGTGTTTTGCTCCTGAAGACAATAATGATGAAATCGATGATTTTCTAGCTATGGAAGTGTCTTCTAACTTAGAGGAAGGATATTTCGATTCAGAAGGAGACATAGCTTTTCTTGATAATCTACTTAGTGATGATGATTCCCATAATCTCGCTTCCGAAGTGATTTCCGATCATGAGCCAGAGCAGAATGAATCTTCAATTACTTTTTCTCCAAGGAGTGATCCTCTTACATGAGTTCGCCGGTGAACCTTTAACACTTCCTGCAAGGAATGATCGTGAATTTGAGGAATATCTTAGTCTTGTAACAGTGCTTTATGAAATTTCAACTTCCCAGGGAAATGTTCATGCTAATCAAAATTTAGTTATCGAGTCTCTTCCCGTATCTCCTATCCTCGTTAAGGATAGTGAGCCCACTCATGAAGAGATCGATATTTTCCTTATTCCAGATGATTTAATTCCGCCTGGTGTTGAGGATGCTGATTTCGAAGATGAGGTTAATGAGTTACCTAACCTTGATCACCAAGATGATCCGTCAATTCCTCGACCTCACACAAAACTTCCGGATATTAAGAAATGTTTTGAACCCGAAGCGGGTATTTTAATAATCAAAGAGTTTAAGGGTGTTTCTAGATCTTATGATTTTATGACTGTTATTTTACCCACCCTTCCCACCCTTGTATCAGATTTGACCTTCATTTCCTCATTCGTCTCCTTTGAGAGTGAAGACACCATTTTCGACCCCGGCATCTCCACTTAGAGCCGATGGCCTCTCATCAGGATGGAACTTTCATATACTTTAATGTTTGTCCAAACATTAATGAAAGCGATTGAGATTCTGCTCTTCATTTGCTCTCCCTAAGGACAAATAAATTTCATGGATTCGAGTCGAGCTTGCGACTCGGATATATTCTTGGGTGATAAAAATATGCGTTCGTGGGAGTTCACCCCATGCTTATCTTTTCTATTTTCTTTCTACTTTATATTTTTATCTAAAGTGTTGTGTTGAGAGTGGCTTGTACTCTTTCCGAATTCTCGATGTTTGTTGTTTGTTTGTTGTGATTTTTGTAGGATTAACCCAACAATTTCTAAAGACTCTTGTGTCCGGTTGATTTTTCCCGTTCTACTCGAGCTTCTCATCCTTTGTGTGAAATTAGTTTGGGGAGATCCACTATCCTTTCATCATTATCGATTAACGTTTATCTATGCATACTTCATAAACAGCTTAGATTTACGTAGAGACCCAACTTTAAACATTGAGGACAAAGTTTCGTTTTAGTTTGGGGAAGGGAATCTATCGATTTAAGTTGCTTGCTTATTGTTTGTTCTCAGTACGATTTTCCACAAAAATACAAAAAACATTAAATTTTTTAGACACAAATCTTAAATAAAGAAAATAATAAGTTGTTAGACTAAGAATGTAGGTTTTTTCGTTGGGAAAGATAATAGAAGTAATTTTTGACCCGATCGAAAGTGTAGAGTTCTAGCTTTCTCCCTTAACAAATTATGATGATAGTTTGTGCTAGTCTCATGTAGACTTTAAAATGCTAACGTGAAATCATTAGTTAAATGAAAACTAGTGTTAATCTCAAGTAGATTTTAAATATGCCGAGTTGTGATTTTATATAAGGCTAGTGTCTTGCTTAATTCTTTATTAGAGATTTTAAATTGCAAAGAATAAGAGATGATGTGTTGTACGAATTTAGGATGCTAAAAAAAGTTTATTGGAAACACTTACAAGCTTAAAAGAATAACTTGTGGTTTTTCTTCCCAGGAGTTCTTAAAATGATTAATTATACGTGTTTCTTTGATTTTTTATCAATTTAGTGTTTTACATTTAAACGTTAATCAACATATTTCAGAGAAAAGCTTTTCATATCGTTGGTAAATAAGAATTTTAGTTCAAGTTTATACCTTGGTTTTCTAAAACGAAATTTTTACTATTTGCAAAAATATGGTGTTATGAATAGTTTAAGTCAAAAAATAAAATAAAAAATAAATAAATAAATAAATAAAAAGGATGCAAGTTATATATCCTTAAGTGTTAATAAGTAATATACAAACTCCATCGCAATAAAGTACATGAGCATTTGTCGGTTCGCTCCTGATGTGACATCGAAAAAAAAGGGTGGAGGATGTATATTTAGGGTTGGTATCATAATAAGTACGCGAGCTCTTGTCGGAGGCGAGGCCGATGTGTCGTTGAAAGAAAAGTGATACCAATTCCTGCGTTATAATGTGAATAGTAAATAATAATGTTGCAAAGTTAGAAAATAAATAGTAAAAGTTTCATTTTCTAAAACCAAGGTATTCTTTTGAGCTAAGGTTTGCAAAAGTCTACAAAGCTTTTTCATCGGAAGTTCATACGTTTCGATTAGTATTCTCCGGATGGGGTGTCAAAAGCCTTAGCACTTACCCGATGACGGTGGGTGACTAGAGAAGCAAAGTATTCATGGGAAAGTGATACAACGATGTCTTAGTAAGGAGTTTTGTTTGTTTGAGTTGTGATTTACCTAAAGTGATTAAAAAAATATTAGCCCAAAGGGCCATGTGTAAAGCTTGGTCGGATTTACTATCTAATATGTGGTATTTAATGGTTTAAATTAATTTGAACAACACACCTTATTAAATATGATTTATGTCGGGAAGAGGAATTCACAAGTTGAAATTATAAGTAGTCTTAGCATCTTAGTTCGTAGTTAGCAGTGATCTTATTTTTAAGCTTAGCATGGGAAAAGTGAAAAATCGGGGATGATAAAGTTATCTTTTAGACACTTAATTGTGCTTTTTGTTCTATGATACTAAAAGTTACCAATGTGGTAATGAAAACAATACATTATGTTAACACAAATAAAATTAGGTAGTTAAATTATCAAGAAAAATCATAAAAAAAGAGAAAAATCTTTGAAAATGGGAAGTCGGGTGTTTTATAACTTGTGATCTCTTATCTCTCTCAACAAAAATATTTGCTACTTTTCAAAGGTTTAGTTTGGGAAAGGTTCAAGGTATTTGGTTATAAGGCATGTGATATTGCGTGAGGACACGCAATCGTTTAGTTTGGGGAATTTTGATAAGTGTAGAATACACATATCCGTTTGTACCTAAAAATAACCCAATTAAACCCAAAACAGACCAAAAATGGCAAAAATGTGCTTGTATTTGTGTTTTGTGTGTGCAGGTACGGATATATCAAAAATCACAAGAAAACAGTCAAAAACGAGCAAACACGGGCACGAGAATCAAAAGAGTACAAAGCCGAAGCCAGAAAAGCCCAAAACCCTAGCCCATTTCCCTTTTCATTAACCACAAGGCAGTTTGGCACTTATGAAACTAGTTTATAACTAGAAAAAGAAGGATCCAAACACAAGGACTAAAATTGCCAACTCCCTAAACTTCAAACCGATTTACCCTTTTCAGTTAGAAAAAGGCGGGTAAAATCGTGTTACTGTTCATCGTCTTCCCAAACGTGCCCTTAACTCAAAACAAAGGGGTTTTAACAATTAGAGGGTACAAAGGACAATTTAGGTGTCCAAGTACACCTTGGCAGTAAGAAACGTCACTCCCCATCCCTGATTGGTCCAATCCCTAAGGAAGAATGCCACGTCAATGGAGAAAGCACAAATTCATGTGGGTTTTGGTGCTAAACCCTCACAAAAGAAGCACAATGACACCCAAAAGGGAATGACACGCTGGCAATCCTCAGGTGTCCATAATTTAATCAAACGGCCACAATAGAAGCTCAAATGATAGAAGAAATGATTGGCTGAGATTGAAAGATTGGAGAGCAAGGCAAGAGGATCTAGAAGTTCTTTCCTCGCACCTTTAAAATAGTCACCTTCACACAACGAGATATCTACTCTGGATTTTTAGTAATTTTTAGTTCTAGAATTAAATTTCGTATTTTTTTAAATGTAAATTTTCCTTAAATGTTTTGTAATCTCCTTCATAAGTAATGTAACAGTAATTTTATTAATGAATAATTTAGTTTAAGTATTTATATAGCTCTCTTTTCTTTTATTCAAAAGCTCTCGTAATAAGCCCCCCAAAATTGTTAATAAGTTAATAAGCTATTTTAAGCTCTTTCAGTCTATAAGCTGAAATACAGCTTATTTTAAATTCAGTATTAATATTACCTAAACCTTAAAACAGTTTAACTTAATTTATCATGGATCTAATTGGATTAAGAGCTTGTTGGAAGGGGATTCTTAACTGGAGAGAGATAAGGACTTTTACCCTAGCTTATCTAATAAGCTAGGGAGCTTGTAGCTGCCTTTATTGGTCTTTTGTTTAGCTAAAGGTTCAAGTAAGTTTCTCTTTTCATTTTTTCTCTAATTTCCGTTTAAATTGCTTAGTTATAGTTTATATGCTTAATATTGTTTATTTGCTTAATCTTTTTGCTTATTAGTGCTTATTTAAGTTTTATAGTTTTATATAGCTTAATCATCATAGTTATTAATCTGTTTTTAGCTTTCTTAGTTTGAACCATAGATTTACATATATTTGTCTTAAAAACCATGAAAAACCAAAAATAGTAGAAAATTAGTTTAAATCTTAGATTATTGCTTAATCAGTTGTTTAATCATGTTATTTAAGTTAGTTATAAGCTTTTAATTATCTGGTAATTCAGATTTAAGCCTTAAATAAGTTTTTCAATAAGTTTAAATGAGTATTAGAATAGTAAAGGGGTGTTTGGAACAACAGCACTAACCGTAGGTTAATGCTGTTTGTGGCCATTTAATCTTAAGGTTTTGGTTAAAAATCTTCATCTAAGTCTGTTTTTATAATTTCATAAGTTAGGTCATTTGTCATTTAAGTTTTCATTAGTTTTCTTTAAAAACTGTTTGGAATAGCTTGCTCATTTAGATCAAATCTGTTTTTAGTAATATCTTAGCTTATTATTTCCTATTTTAGATGATTTGAAGTGTTTAAAAGCATGTTATTAGGTCTGAACTATTTTTCTTGAGATTGTGTCAAGTGCACCAGTACTAACAAGTAGTTAGTACCGCTTTGCTTTTAATAGCGTACGAAACTCAGTTTTCGTACTGCTGTCTTTTTTAATCTTTCAGAAATCTAGTTTTAGTAGGATTTAGAATCCTTAAATTTAAGAAGTTTTATAGATTCATTAGCTTAATATTAAATGGGCATTATTCTTTCTCATTGTTAGCTTTATTAAAAAACCGCCTAAGTTCCCACAGGAAACTGTTGATTTAAAGCTACCTGTACTAACCTCTAAGTTAGTACTGTTGGGCTTAGTTAGTTTTATTTTAGCTTATCATGCTCTCTTTTTGCTTATTTTTAGCTTCTATCTGCTTAGTAGATTAGATTTGGTTAGTTACATCTGAAATTGTTAGTAGTTAGCTTAATTTAGCTTATTTGCTTTCATAAAATTACTAAAAAAACAAAAAACAGTAGGGTTAAGAGTTAGGTTTTAAATTTTGAACATTAGCTTATAGTAGTTGTTTTTATGATTTTGTAACTTAGCTTATATATAGGTAAATTAGTTTGCAAAAGCTTAAGGTCTGAGACAGCTTATTGAGAAATTAAGTTATTTGTTTTTTGAGCTTTTGAGTGTTTCCTGAGTTTAGTACTTTCATTATCCATTTCAGTTGGTTTGAGAGGTTCCTAGGTCAATTAGCTTTTCATTTTTAGATAGTACACATCATAAGCTTTTCAGAACACCTTTTGCTTTTTCATTTGAGTTTAATTTGAGTAGATTACAGTTTATTTAGTAAAACTAAGGGTAAACCCCCACTTTCTGTAAACAGCTTATTGATAAGCTCTTATAGAGCTTATTAGTGGATTTTCAGCTAAGTGTTTTGTTAAAATTGTTCACTCAGCTTATTTTATAACCTTTCTTCTTTAAGTTCTTGCTGAAAAACACTTTTTAGTTTCATCTTATTTTTAAGCCTAAAATGGACTTCTTTTGAAATCGGGCTCGACTCTCAGGGTAGGTAGTGTAACTTTTCAATTTCAGTCGTTTTTTTTGTTAGTCCTTTCGTTAGTTAGTTAGTTTCCCAGTTAGACCTTAAGGTCTCAACACCATTAGTCCTTAGTTAAGTATTTTAATCAAGTTTATTAGTTTAAATTAGTAATTAGGTTTAGATTTTAATTAGTTTAATTAAGATTTATTATTAAGATAAAAATTAGGGCTTTTAATTTTTATTAATTTTGTAATTTTGTTATAAGTGTCTTTTTATACAATTTTTAGGCTTTATTTTTTAACGTTTTATTTTTTAAAAATATAAAACCTACTAAACCCAAAACTCCCACCAAACACAATACAAACCCCCCACACCCACACCCCCCCACCCCCCCCCCCCCCCCCCCCCCCCCCCCCCCCCCCCCACCCCCCCCCCCCCCCCCCCCCCCCCCCCCCCACACCCCAAACCAACCACACAAACACACACCACCAACACCCCCCCCCCCCCCCACAAAAACAAAACAAAACATAAAAAAAAAAAACAAAAAAAAAAAAAAAAACAACACAAACACACACACAAAAACAACACACACACCCCCCAAAAAAAAAAAAAAAAAAAAAAAAAAAAAAAAAAAAAATAAACAAAAAACAATAAAAGAATAAAAAAAAAAAAGAAAAAAAAAAAAAAAAAAAACAAAAATAAACCCCCCCCCCCCCCCCCCCCCCCCCCCCCCCCCCCCTGCAACAATAGTTTTTCTTTTCCTAAAATTTTCTTTTATCGTATATTAGTTATAGAATTTTAGTTTACAGTTTTAGGGGTTTAAATTTTAGTTTATTTACTCATTAGTGCGTTTTATTAATTTACCGTTATTTGTTTGATGGTTTAAAATTGCTGTTATTTAGTAGATATAGATTATCAAAATGTCTTTGCTTTATTCAATCAGGATCGAACTAAAACGTAGTTTCCAATTTCACTAGTCGTGGGAAACGACGGGTGATATACTTGCCCGGTTTAATTAGATGTATTATTATTTATAGTATATATCTTTGTGAGTGATTGGCCAAGGGTTACTTGGGGATTCCTTATTTCTCTATAAGTTTATTTATTTTATAGTATGTAAAAGAACTTGCAATTCAACTTCCAGTACTAACTATGTAATCCTCTACTACCTGTACTAACTATGTATAGCCAGAATAACTATATATACACTAACAGAATTAAGTATGTTATACAAAATTCCTAACACTTCTTAGTACTAGGTGTTATCGTAATAGGGCACGTATCTTGAACATATACAAGCAACTCCTGAATTCTTGTGGCATACTTACAGGCAAAGTCTAACTCTCTATCTAAAGGTTGTTTCGCTTTAGCTTGTTCGACTATTTCCCGAAGAGTATTAGCTTGTTCTTGAGTGTGTTTAAGATAGTCTATGTGAACATCCCTATTTTGTATAAACCTATGAGGCAACCGGTATAAAATCAAGCTTGAACATGCCTGGAGCAATAGTGGTGGTAGAAGGTGTGTGTATAACATTTTCAACAATTTATTTCCCTTTTAATTTTCGTAAATCATTTTTCAATGATGTTATCACAAAAACCTTGTCTTGAATTTGAGCTTTTAAATCCTCATTTTCCATAGATTTTAAGTTTAGTTTGTTAATTAAAGAGTCACTTTGTTCTTTATGACGAACACGTGTCTGTATGATCGAGTCAAACTAATCTTTAAAAACCTGTTTCACATGATTAATTTCATTATAAAGACGTCCGTTCTTAGAAAGCAATTTTGCCACACTATTTTCTAGTTCCTTATTTATGGGCTCAAGATCACATTTATCATGATTAACGTTCTCTTCCTTGGTATTCTCTCTCAAAGATTTAATAGTATCCTTCAACTTACAAATGGTCTTGTCTTTATCTTGTATCCGGGCTTTCAAATCATTGATTTTAAAATATTCTTGAATTTCAACAGCATTTTGATTAACGTAAGATTCATCGTTTTGAAAAACTTCTAGTTTTAATTGCATTGATGCTTCGAGAGAAATACAATGTTTTTCAAGTTGTGAGTAATTTTTCAAAAAATCATTATATGCTTGTTTTGATTTGGAAAGCTCAGCATCAAGATTCAAACACTTTTCATACGATTCACACTTTTTCATTTCCATATTCACATAATCATTATTCAAAGACATAGAATTCATCATAGTTAACAGTACATCTTAAGACATGATTTTTTGTAAGAGTCGATCATTTTCCAAAAGAATTTCTTTTTTAGCAATTTCCAAACATTGTTTATTAATGAGACTATTGAACAGCCACTTCCATTTGGTCAAAATCTGTTTGGTATTTGTTATTTTCATTTTAGAAGATCTTTATCAAACACATTGAAGGAAGTCTTTTAAGAATTTTAGAAATGGAATATTTTCATTGGTTAAAACCAAGTGTTATGTAGTGCTCAAACCCCCATTCACCTTCTTCAAGAGCATTAGGTGTTGTCCTCTTCTTCACCACTGAGTCAAACTGGGTGAGGTGGAATTTAAGTTTTTTAAGGCTTGCATTCACCAAACTCACCTTAGGTAGTTCACTGGAAACATCCACTATGACAGGTGGTGTGTAAGGAGGTTCAATGGTTGGATTGAGTATATGAAACCAAAAGGCTTGTTTAGCCGATAATTCTTGTTGTGGAGAAAAATGTTTTCTAAAATCTTCAGTTAGTCTATCTAATTTTTCATAATCGATAGGTTTATAAGAAATTTTCTTTTCAATAACTTCAGGATCCTTTGCTTTTTTCAGAACATTTTTTAATCGACTCTCTTCTTCCAAAATCAATGTTTCTTTCATCAATCACATGCATAGCAACATGTGTATTAGACATAACAACACCATCATACAAGGTTGGTTTTATCCGCTGAGCTTTCTTAAGATAAAACAGATTTGGATAACCTAAAGCTTGTTTATGTGTGTTATCATAAAATGCTTGTGGCTTAGTTAACATGTAGCATGTTTTAAGCAGATTGACCATTTAAATAATTTTATCAAGTTCCTTTATCCTTCTTTTCCAAATCAATTTCATTTTCCATTTATTTATTTCTTTTTCTTTGGATTCATTATTTGAAAACTGCAAAAGTTTGCAATACAAATTTCCTTTTTCTTTATTTGTATAGAAATATTTGTCAAGTGAGTCAATTCTGTTCTGTGTGTGCAAGTTTCTTCTTAATCTATCATCCATTTAAAGAATTCCAATCATTTTTCACGATGATAAAATCAATATAAGACGTTTGTTAAAAGTTTTGACCTTTCTTATATCTCTAAGCTCGGCGGTTATGATTCATTATTCTATTCCATATTAGGCCTTTTCCCTAATTTTTACCCTGATTAATCATTTGTTCGGACATTAGTTCAATCACAGATAAAAATTATTAAATTTGTTGTGCAGTAAATTTAGTATAGTGAACAGTTGGCCTGTTTGTTTCTGGCAAATATTAAGATAATGGAATGATATTGCTATACTCGATATCTTCATTATCTGTAAAATCTTAACCTGGGATTGTTCAAAATCTTCAATGCCTCACACTTTGATTATCCATATCATTCAGACAGGTTTCAAAATTAGGTACCTCTGAGATAACGTCAAAACCATAATTGGAAATGTTGGCCATAAGAACTGCTTGTGCAGTCGAGAGATCATCACAGTCAGAATCATAAGTATTGAGATCCTCAGTCTGGAAAGCAGCATTGTGAGAAATTATTGTTTGAGCTTGACCTGCTAGAATTCCTGGATCTGAAAGAAATGCGAGTTGCTCCTCATTCAATATTTGTCCAGCTTCCTAAGCTTCTGCTAACGTAGCTTTCTCCTTATACCACGCTGCATTCCTTAGTCGCTTAGGCTGAGTGCATTGCCTAGCCATATGTCCTTCACCTCGGCAGTTGTAGCATTTAACAACTCTTGCCTGTCCACTTGTAGTATTTCCCCTTGAACTAGTAGCATTGCCTTTATACGTAGTACCAGAATAATTTTTCCCTTGCCTCCCCTGAACTTGTTGCATTGTAACCCTGCCGTCTTGAATAGTAGCTTGGTTTCTTAGATTAGAGGAAGTTCTGAGTTGATTATTGGTATAAGGGAACCTTGAAGAAGCTACAACGGTTAGAAAAGCCATTGCTTTATTAAGACAAGCAATTGGATCATCTCCAGGAGAAAACACACGAACAACAAAACCCGAGTCTACAAATGGTAACTCAGTCATAAGTTGTGTAGGAGCTTGAGGTGATTGATAAGCAACTTGTGGAATTACTTATGGAACAGTTGATGTTTGATGATTCATTTGAGACTGAAATGTATGTGATGGTGGAATGGATGAATGATTAAATTAAGTTTGTGATGGATAATGAGATGAGTAATGTTGATTGGATTGAATTGATCCATGTTGTGATGGTGAAAACTGTTGTTGAAGTTGTGGATAGTTGTAAAAAGACTGATAAGTGTTGAAGTGAGGTGGCGTCATCTGCTGATTTGCAACAAATGCAAGTGGATCTTGATTGCATTCACGCATACTACGGACTTCATTTGCATGGAGTTCGTGTTGTTCAAGATATGCATGAAGTTGATCAAAGTTGGAGGTATGCAAATCTTTAACAAGCTTACATCAGTCACAAACCTTACTTATTCAGGTGGAAGAACTGTTTAAGAATTAGTATTAACTTGAAATTGCTCCATTTTCATTTTGTAGATGTTATTGTTAATCAAACTGAGTAAATCTAAGGAATAGTGTGATCGTTGATTCCCCTTGATATGAGTAAACTTATCAAATGCATCATACAACTTACACTCTATTCCCTGCTTTGTCAAAGAGGTACCTTGCATCAGTAATTGAACTCTCTCCCATAAATCTTTAGCAACTCTGTGATGATTCACAAGTGAATAGATATCAGCAGGAAGGCCTTGAAGAATGATATTGGTAGCTTTCATATCATAATCAGCTTGAATTTTCTCAGCAGCAGATAATTTAGCATATTTATTTGTTCTGTTCTCACCGTTCTCTTAACGTAGCAAATGAGAGGACCATGTTCAACTGATTCAAGTATCATTCTTCCGGGCTCTCTATTTTTCATGTATAATTCCATTTGACTTTTCCAAGAATCATACAGGTCTTTGTCCAACATAGGTGGACGATTGTCAGCACCAGAGAGTATCATGTACTCAGTAAGAGTATTCTTTTATCCGAGTGAAATAATTGAATCCATTTCAATGTGATAAGATTAAGGTGATTGTACAGTGATTGGAGGTTGTTGTGTTAAAGTGAGGTTTGATTAATGAACTTGAGTCTTTCGGGAATAACAGGATTTTACAATTCTTGAGAAAACTAAGGAAATCAGTTTCACTGGATTTTACTGTCATAGAACAACCGTATAATACTCCTTAACAAAATGTATAGTCTTCCCAAGTAAATTATGTATAAATCGACTTTAGGAAGAATGTATAAATTGCCTATTGAAAATACACGTATAAATCGCCCGTTGAATGTACACGTATAATTCACCTGTTGAAAAACTACACGTATAATTCGCCTATTGAAAAATACACGTATAATTCGCTGTTGAAAAATACAGTATATTGCTGTTGAAAATAACAACTGTATTAATTCGCCTGTTGAAAATATACGTTATAATTCGCATGGATCTTAGGAATCAGTATAAAATCGCTGATTCAATTAGTTTAATTCGGTGACTTAAGATTACGTATAATTCGCTATTGGACACGTATAAATCGCCTAAAAGAACTTCGAAAGTCCTAAAACTACTAAAAATTTAAAAATAAAGACACACTTTTTGACGTTTTTACCCAATTTTTCTTGTACTTCTTACCTATCTAATACTATTAGAACCTTAAAAACACAAACTTTAACGTTGTTGACACGAAAAATTTGAAATCAAGATTCTTGGTACAAAACCCTCTTTTTAACCAAAAAGACTCAAAAAGATGATATTTTTTATGGTTTTTGAAAGATTTTCTTATACTTCTAGTCTATACTAAGATAACTAAGAAAGAAAGTTAAAAACTTTATGGTTTTTAAACCCTCAAAGGTGAAAACCTTTTGATGGATTCGAACCAAGATACACGAACAAAGATGAGTAACAAACGCACAGAAAAACCTTCACAAACACCCCATGGCTCTTGATACTAATTGTAGAATATCTTAACACATGTATGATAGGATTCACTTTGGATTTTAGAGAGGGGAAGAGATGGTTGGATGAACACTTAGAGAGAGAGAGAGAGTAAAAAGGAAATATTAGATTAGTGTAATGTGAGAAATAAACAACCAACACCCTCTCCATGTGTGGAGAGGGTTTATATATGTCTTACCAAGGCCGGCCATGGGCCCTTAGTGGGCTTGTCCATAGGCCTTTGGCCCGGTTAGCTTACTAACATAACATTACTAATTACTACGAGCTATGATTACCTATATTGGAAGTGACCGATACTTTTCCGTATTTCTAACATCATTAAAAGTCACTTTTTGTGCTTTAATCGAATCGACACAAAATAAGTATCCTATAATATTTTCCAAGTGTGATTTATTTTTATAAAATTCGTCATGACCCGTTCGTTTTAAAAAGTTCCCAAGGTTTTGAAACCTTAAATTCTCAACACTTCCTAAAATTTTCCAAAAGTTTCTGACAACATGCCAACAGTCCATATTTGCTAAGCGATTCTCATCTTGACTAAAGTTTACCATTTAAATGTTGCACCCTAGATTAGTTGAGTGATCTGAGTGTTTTCATTTCCATATTTCGTGAGGAGCTTGGTTATGTACAAGTGATTAGGACAAAATGATGCTTAAACGGAAAATCCTTAACTTTGGTAGGGACACATTTTCATAAACTGAAACTTTTTCTAAAGTCTACTTGAAGACACGTAGGATTTAAGTGGGGGGATATTTGATGACATCAAATAACGTCACTTAATTATACCATTTATCCCATCTGTTTTGCCCACTTTTATATAATTATTTCATTATTTGGTGCTTAATTGCTTTAAAGTTGATAAATGCAGTAATTCAGGAGTGTTTTGTGAAGACAAGCTAAAAGGCGCATAATTTGGAGCTAAAATGAAGATATTTGAAGATTACTGATTTCTGACCAATACGCTGTATCCAACAAAAGAGATACGACGTATCAGCGCCAAAACTTCACAAGAAAACACGTTTGACCAATTCCTAATACGGCGTATCCTCTATGTTTTCATATGCCGTATCCATTGTCACACCCCGCCAAGGCGGAAACACGAGGCGTAACATCATGGATATCATCACAACACAATGATGTCAACAATAGAGAATCACTACATGCATAACTAAATATAAAAGACACGATGTGTCATGACAATACCGAAAACAAAAGAACGGCATCTTGTATTAATAAAAAAGGGGTCTCATCAATACAAAGACAATGTCTCACAAACCTAATTAAAACATTTAAGAATGCATGCAACAAAATACGAAACAAAATCAAATGGGAACTTCCAATGCATC
The DNA here is from genome assembly GCA_026074375.1 of Tanacetum coccineum. Lineage (NCBI taxonomy): Eukaryota > Viridiplantae > Streptophyta > Magnoliopsida > Asterales > Asteraceae > Tanacetum > Tanacetum coccineum. Next base: position 35,943 of record BQNB010045090.1, read on the forward strand.
ATAACGCTCACCTGAAAATGATGCTTAAAACGTCAACACAATAGTTGGTGAGAGTCATAGGTTTTACGACACCAATACAAGATTTAAATCAATTACTGTGATTATATAGAAAAAACAAAACGTGGCAGGACAATTAAGCTGGCTATTATACATGTTAGCATTCATGCAACTAAGAATCTCAATTGGGACGGAACATGTCCCCCGATCCCATGCAACAAAAATAGTCATGGAGAGGAATGAAATCCCTAAATCCCAGACTCTTGGTACCGTATCCGCACACAAACAGGTTCATACCCACACCAAGTAGGCGAAACCTCTTACCTACAAAGTAGGCGAAGACCAATGCAACATCATACAACATGTAGCACATAACATATAATAGCCACTTAAATATCCATGAGTAACTTGAACCACATAATCACAGCAATTAAAACATTTCAAAACATATTTTGCATCACTTCCATCCTAAGAAAACATAGTAAAATGGTACTATAAAACTCACCTGGATACTCAAATGCAGCTTCCAAATCTGTACACACAACTATACAAATAAATAAACACGGTTACAAGCGACGAAGCTAAAAGCTCTAATCCATGTAACACACATATGATGGATGTCTAAGGGTTTAGTTAACCATCATGGGTCACCCCAACACCATGCCTAACCTTAGCCATCTTACTAACACTTTACACTAGCTACTTACAATTAACTCAGAATTGCAGAATTTTAGTGTCTCTTTACATACCCAAAACCCTTACTTAATGACCTTCATAAATTATACCAAAAATCACCCATATTCATTTATGAGTATATTAACTACCTTGTGATTCCTAAATATTAGTTATGTTAGGATCTGGTACTAGATAGATCTTCTAGCCTTCGAGATTGTATAGTACTTATGTAATCACAAGTATATACGTGAGAG
>BQNB010045091.1:7796-38645 GCA_026074375.1 Tanacetum coccineum
GATATCCTGATGTTCCAACAACATCATGGAGAATCTCTATCCGAAGCATGGACTCGTTTCAAGGACTTACTACAAAAAGTCCCTCATCATGGCATCGACCTTTGGCTCCAAGTCTAAATTTTTTATGACCATGTCAATCCCGTCACAAGACAAACCATTGACCAATCGGTCGGTGGTAAGCTTCGTGACCTCAACGCCAAAGAATCTCGGGCATTATTAGAGGACCTCGCCCTTTATGATAACAAAAGTTGGAACGACCCAAGGGATTTTGCTAAGCCGGTCAAGGCAATCGCATTGCCTCAAGATGTCCCGAGTACATCCGACCACCGTCTAATCAAGCTCGAAAATCAAGTCCAACGCTTGATGGAAGCTTATCTTGCTCCGACACAACCTACTCTAGTAAATAAAGTCACTACCCCATGTGAAATTTGTAGTGGTCCCCATGACACTCAGTATTGCATAGAAGACCTCGAACAAGCCTTTGTTGAATACGCATCCTCGCGTACCAATAAAACGGGAGGTAAGTGGTATACTTTCAAGCCCGAGCAAAACAACCTTGGTGACACCTATAATCCGTCATAGAAAAGTTACCCAAACCTTAGGTGGAGACAACCTTAAAATTTCCAAAATAATTTCTCAAACCCACCTAATCGGTTCCAATCCAACGATTCGATCCCGAACCGTTCCTTTAACAACCGTCCTCAAAATTTTAACAATCAATCAAATATAGAAGGACTGGTTTTCGAAATCATGGCATCTCAAGACGCTAGACTGTCTAAGTTTGAAGCCGATTTCAAACGACAACAAGTTGAGATGACCAACAAAATAGACACTGTGTTGAAAGCAATCACCGATCGAATAGCAGGCACACCACCTAGCAATGCAGTTAAGAACCCGAAACTGGGTACTACCCTGGTTTTGTCTGCTCGTTCTTACCCAACTATCGATCCCTAATGTCCATCTTACCCTTCCAACTCAATCAATGCTATCAAGGCACATTTCAAGGAGGCAACCACTTCCCAAACCAGCCTGCGGCAACCCGAGATTGAAAACAAACCATCATAACCAGAAGAGCCCGAACCAACTCTTGAAGATGAATTCCAAGATTTGCATCTACCGGTTCTTGAAGTCCTAGCTCACGCCCTAATCTACAATGCCATATTAGACAAATACGTAGAGAGCTTAGAACTAGGCAAAAACAGAACAACATTTGTCCAAGGAGAGATACCTGCGAAAATAGAGGACCTCGGACTATTCACTCTTCCTTGTAGACTAGGGGACTCAAAACCTTTTGACACCTTGATCGATCTTGGATCATGCGTAAACATAATCCCACTCTACCTCTTCAAAAAGCTTAACATTGGACTATTAGAAGAGATTGACCATATCTTTGGATTGGTTGACGGAACCAAATCCTATCCTATTGGGATTGTTAAAGACATAGAAGTCCACATAGGAAAACTAAAAATATTAAATGATTTCTACGTACTCGATATGAAAAAGGACCCCGAGACCCCTTTGGTTGTAGGAAGAGGATTCCTAGCTACCGCCAACGCAGTTATAGATTGTAGGATGACCAAAATAGCGGTCGGAGAAGGAATCACTAGGTCGGTATTCGGTGTAAAAGGAGTAGAGTTAGGCGAGGAGGAAGCACCTTATTGGACCACACTTGGAAAAAGGGAATCTTATAAACCCCGACCTAGCTCAGATGGAATAGGCGCAAAACCCCCTTACTATGCTAGGAAAGACTTCTTAAACTGCCATTTGCCCGGAGAATGGGAAATTTCTAGAGATGCCGAGCTTAATACTTTTAAGGATACCTTAGTGTTTAGGAGAATGGTAAAATTTCTAGGATCCATACCCATTAACCTTAAGTGTAACAAGTGGGAATCAGAGGACCTAATAAACCAATTAACTGGGATAAACCATCCAAAAATGAAGATGGAGCTTGGCATGCCAAGATTAGATTGATCGACCTTGATGGAGAGGAATTTTCTAAAACCCTTCAATCAATTCCCACTACTAGGAAGCTCTCCGAAAGAGAAAGTCCAAGAGAGATCATTGACTTGGACCACTTCTATGACACTTGACGTGTGACTTCGAGTCTAGCTACAAGACTCGTTAATAAAGAAAAGCGCTTCTTGAGAGGCAGCCTAATTTACTTTTCCCGCAATTAGGAGTGTCATGTATGTTTTAATTCTTCATAGTTTGTTTTATTATGTTTGAACTATCTTGTAATCATGCTTTGTATTGTCTTTAACCTTGTCTTAATTTCAATCAAAGGTATTTTGCAAACAATAAGTGTAGGGGAATTTATCCGGCTTTTGAGCCAAATTCAAACATGTTAAATGAATTGTCTAGATTAATTCGCGTCAGTTTCGAGTCATATGATTGAATTGTTAAATCTCAGGTTTTATGCAGCCATTTGTACAGGAATTAACTTATGGAATCAAGTGTAGGAAATTTCTCATCAAAAACAAAATTTTCATTTTCACAGACTGTGGAGACGGCGTCACGATTAACACACGACGCCGTCACTATGTCACCTGTGACAGGGTCACATAAACCCTGACGGCGTCAAACGCCTAGGTCAAGAAAACTTAAAGTTTTTAATTATTTTTGAAAATAAATCTTGCATAACATTTAATATATGTATTCTTCTGTTATAAACCTGCAAAACCTAATGAGTTTAACAATTCTCTCATCCTATCTTTACTGCTTTATCGAGTCAAACCCTAAATTCATATTGTATATTTGTCTATCGCACATTTTATGCTTGGTATAGTTGTCGCACATTTTATGCTTGGAATATCGCTTTGCTCTCATTTGTCTGATTACCAGGTTAGTCTGATGAGACTGATCGCCTGAGGATATTCGCTCATAGACGATTATCAATATGGATGATTCTCGTAGCAGTCTCGTTTTAACGTCTGAAACAATAATGTCTATCTTCTCATCACTTATTTAGCTTTGAACCACTAGGAGTACTAGTCGTCTCTGTTTCACTGTACTTTTCACTTCATCTCCCTTTATTTCGATTTCACACTGGCTTACTTTTATAGACGACACAATTAAAGGTCCACAACAGTACCCTACCCTTACAGTGTCTGGCGTGTCACATCAAGCACATATACGATACAACGTATCGCTCGGCTAGTTCACCTAGCTATCTTCTCCTAGCACCCAGCCACATCCCCCAATATATCACTTGTAATGTCTATTTTCTCCCTCCTCTCCCATTGTGTGCTCCTCTATAGAATGTCCTATGAATCCATGCTCCTCTTGAATACAACGAGACATAGACTAGTCAATAGCCAGGTCTCCGGAAATTATGGAAGCATTTTAGAATGAGAATACCCCCCCTGATCGACTGGGTAAGGCGGTTCTCTAGGAGTGCTTATAGTATAGTATATAACACACGCCCCCCAGATTACCACAACACTCGCTATGTCTAGATATCAACCCTGGTTGGCGAGAAAGGTAAGTGTCTGCATAGACTAATGCTCTCTTATGTCTCATCTGACTTTCTGTATGAGTGTCCAAGTCGCCTGTTGGTAAGCTGTTGCCTGGTCTTTCTCCGAGATTTGAGAGGTCATCCTTTTTCTGAAAAATATCTTGATAGATTTTGGACATATTATCTTCGTTTCTCTCCTAAATATCATATTCGTAACTTCTTATAGCAATATATTCTCATGGGTCCAAGCAAGTTATTGAATGCTTCACAACTTTTTCTGCTTTGCACATTCTTTTATTAGGTAGCTCATTGATAGAATTGGATGCATTGCTATATTTTCGCTTTGTTAGACTTTGTTTTTCAATCTCCAGTACTTCATAGGCTTTGAAGAATGAATCAGTAGCAGTGTTGGACGGGTTTTCATATTTAGATTTCTTCAATTCATCACTGCTCGAAATACTGTTATCCATATATATCTTATTTCAGTTTCATTCATCCAAGCATGAAATATCACCTTTGTGTCATTCATACACTATCTACTTTCGGAGCTTTTTTGAATGATGTGTTTTATGTTTGACAAGGTGTGTCAAGAGGATCAATCCCACTGTGTGTTCTCCTCGTCTAACATTCTTCTTCTTCATCGCTAGATTCGGGATAGAATCTACAGAATAGACTATTTCTCAACAACGCTTCCTCACCGCACAAGTGGTGATTCCTCATAATCTCCATTTATTTAGTATCATCGGCTCAACGAGAGAGGAAAGACTTTCTTCGCTGTTGATGGGATTCCACGGCGGGGAATCGTAAATCAATCAACATTTTACGTTCCTTAACAATATGATTGCCGGTCTTAATTGTACATTTCCATGATATATGTTCTTTCTTATTTTTACCAAAAATTCCTTGCTAGTTCATGTTTATGTTGTTACCGGTGATTAGAAAAGATTTGATTTTTTTTTCCCCCCACCTGTTGAGCTTTTTCCAAGGTATCAAATAGAATAAGGGTCAGCCATGACCTTCTTGTAATTCCCTGTGACAGGGTCACATAAACCCTGACGGCGTCAAACGCCTAGGTCAAGAAAACTTAAAGTTTTTAATTATTTTTGAAAATAAATCTTGCATAACATTTAATATATTTATCTTCTGTTATAAACCTACAAAAACCTAATGAGTTTAACAATTCTCTCATCTTATCTATCGAGTCGAACCCTAAATTCACATTGTATATTGGTAAATCGCACATTTTATGCTTGGTATAGTTATCTTTGTCTTTGATTACAGGTTATATTTGATGAGAAGAAGCTTGGAAGTTATTAGGAAGTTTCATTGGATGATTCTCGGAGGATGATTTAACCAGTTATCACATGTTTATTCTCTATTATTTAGTAAACCACTAGAGTACTAGTGTCTTTTCCTTATTTTCTTTTCCCTTTATTCGTTTCAATGGGTACTTTTAGAGAACATTAAGGACAATGTTTAACTTAAGTGTAGGGGAAAATAAGCCTTAGAAACTATTCTTTTATTTGCCATTTGCTTTGTCTTTAAAATGATGGGTAATATATCGAAACATAGCATAAGAGGTAATTTTTACCCAAATTTAAAACTTTTTATGACACATACCGATGAAAACCAAGTATTATTAGCGTCTCATGGATAGGAATTTATATTACTAGCACAAACACCCTTAAAATTCCACTCCATAATGTGTGGTTCGCCCTTAGATATTATACCTTTAGCTTGTTCGAGTTAAGGAGTGAGCAATCATGTGTGTCTATTTCGTCATTACGGATGTGTATGCATGATTTTGTCGCCTTTTCTGGAACATTGGTATTGGTTATTTTAGGATTATGAGAGTGTACCGGTAGCATATTAAATTCCAGAACTTGTTTTTGTAATGCATCCCGAGACCGCATAGTAAGTATTAGGATTTGCTTGATAAGAGGCATTAGGATTAACCCATGTTTCAAACTTGTAATTGTTATGATGGTCACACCAATCATATAACTATCCCACACCTTTGCTTGATAAGAGCAAATCCTGCTGATATTTTTACCTGTGTTACAGATGGTACTTATCAGAGCTAGTTGATTGAAGAAGGAATTACAAGAAGTCATGGCTGACCCAATTCTATTTGATAACTTGGAAAAAGCTCCAACTGAATCAAATCTTTCTATCACCGGTAACGACATAAACATTGAACTCAGCAAGGAATTTTTGGTAAAATTAAGAAAGAACATATATCATGGAATGTACAATGAAGACCTGGTAGATCATATTGTTAAGGTAGTTAAAATGGTTGATTTGATTTACGTTCCCGCCGTGGATTCCCATCAACTGCGAATGAAAGTCTTTCCTCTCTCGTTGGCCGATGATACTAAAGAATGGTGGATTAGTGAGGAAATCACCACTTGGGAGGAACTTGTTGAGAAATTCTTCTGTAGATTCTATCCCGAATCATACGATGAAGAAGATGAAATGTTAGACGAAGGAGAAAACTGGGGGATTGATCCACTTGAATTCTTGTCAAACATAAACACATCATTCAAAAACCATAAGAAAGTGGATGGAATGACTCAAAAGGTGATATTTCATGCTTGGATGAATGGAAAATGAAATAAGAGATATGTGGATAACAGTATTTCGAGCAGTGATGAATTGAAGAAATCTAAATATGAAAACCCGTCCAACACTGCTACTGATTCATTCTTCAAAGCCTATGAAGTACAGGAGATTGAAAAACAAAGTCTAACAAAGCGAAAATATAGCAATGCATCCAATTCTATCAATGAGCTACCTAATAAAAGAATGTGCAAAGCAGAAAAGTTTGAAGCCATTCAATACTCGCTTGGACCCAATGAAGAATATATTGCTATAAGAAGTTATGAATATGATATTTGGGAGAGAAATAAAGATAATATGTCCAAAATCTATCAAGATATTTTTCATAAAAAGGATGAAGGATGGAAGGTAATGCGCACCAAATAAAGAGAAGCTAAAGAAAAGTCTAACTTAAAGACTTCGCTGTAAAAAAAAGTGCTTATCGGGAGACAACCCGGATTGTTATTTAATTTTGTTATCGAGTCTGTCTTCCCAGACATCAATACGGCATATCCGCTCCATACCATATGGCGTATTGATTGTCTGGACGTTATCAGTCTTTATTTTATTGCACTTTAAAAAAACATTATTGTCAGTTCTAGCAATACGGCATACTCACTAATTAACTGTATTCATTAATTTGATACGTCTTATTCACCAGACTGACCCGTAATTAGTTTGTTTATTTTAGTTTAAATTAACCGTAGATACCAAGATAGGAATGCACTTGTTTTTCCTATATTTCTACAGGACCTCATGAAAGAAATATCGACGAAGTTGGTGGAATACACATTTTCTGGAATTCTATGTGTGTGTTGTTCGTGCTAGGATTCATACACTTTTTCAGCACACAATCTCGCTCATAAACGCAACTTGGAGAATCTACCGAGCAAATATCAGGGGAGTTTCTCATTCTAATTCTTTTTAAATTCCCGTATTTAATGTTTTATATATACAACGAGGACGTTGTATAATTCAAGTGGGGGATGGAATTACAATGTTTACTTGTCCTAATTTTCACATTAAATTGCTTAAATTATGCTCAAATTTAAAAAAAATTCAAGCATACTTTTATGAAATTACTTGATACATAACCCGCACACAATAACCATTGATAGATATTGTAAGAATTTAACCTTTCCGTTTCTAAATGTTTACCCAAATTCTACAAAATATGAGTGTGCCGGTGATGTTGTAGACTTTAGAACTTGGCTTGGTATATCACTCGAGACCACAGTGATGAGTACTATGGATTTAGATGGAGTAACTTCTTAAAATTGGTAAATTTTAGGATTACACCTAAAATGCCTTTACATGTTGCTTATTAACTAACTACACTGGTTAGTTAACCTCCCGTTTAAACCCTTTTCCACTATCATATTTAGAGTGATGATCCATTAGAACAGCCCGTAGAGCCAATCCTTTAGGAATTACACCAACTATTTGTTTCGTTACACCCTTACACCTTAACCTACCCTGATAGATTAAGTTTTAATTTACAGTTGCTAGTTGCTTAAAGTGTAAAGTTTGTATTTCTTGAGTCTTGTGTCATTTTCTATCTTTGGCGCGGTTGAAAATTTACACATTGCAAATGGGAATGTATATTAGTAGTCAAAACTCATGTAATTTTACTACCGTCACAATTATTAGTGAATCCGAAGAACAAAGGAACTATCAAAGAAATTATCTGGAATTATTATGATCGTGAAGATGGTGAAACTACACCGAGATTTAAAGAATAGTTAGCAAAAAAATCAAAAAAAAGAGAAAAAAATACAAAAAGAGAGAGAAAGAAAGTTTGAAGATAGCGTTTCGCAAAGAGCATTACCGAAGGAATTACACAAAGGATCAATTATTCGTTGATACAAAAAAATCAACGATGTAAAGTATTATACAAAGTGAAAGATATCGCCACTTACCTTGTAGAGTATGTAAAGTTTTGGGATGATTGGGAAGTTGATCGTTACGGGAATGCCAACTTAGGTTGTTGTTTTTGATCTATGATCAAGACGTTGTAAATAGTTATGTCTTTATCATGGTAACGGTTAGGGAAAAAGTGTCTAGCAACTTGTATCTTAAGTCTTAATCTATTTGTTTGTTAATTTTTATTTAACAACAATTTACTTCCCTCTCACCTAATGATTAGCCGCTGGTTTTACGCGAATGGGGACTTATTCGAGCGTGCATGTCTATTCCGTCGTTACGGCCATGTATGCATGTCTAAGCTGCCTCATTGGTTTATGGCATTTGGTGAAAGTTAGAAGGTTCCTACCCTATATCATTCTTTATCCTAACCGTTGGTTAAATTCGAATTAGGATGTGATTGAACACACATGTCTATTCCTTCGTTACGGTCATGTATGTGTGCTTCAGCTGCCTTGTTGGAGTGGTACTTCTGGTGAAAGATTGTAGATTGATCAACCATACGCCTTTCCATACAAAAAAACCCATATTTACCTTTATAAACTTGTTACTCCTTGGCTTTAGTGGTGGAGATGTGTATCCTTGCCAAGCTTATGATAGAATACTCGTCACGACCGAGCAATTGAGCAAATTAGTTACATGTTACCACATAGATTAGTTGAGTGATTTGAGTGTTTTCATCTTCCTATTTCGTGAGGTGTTTGGTTGTGTACTTGTAATAGATCAAATAAATGCTTTAACAGAATTTATCCTTAGGGATACATTTTTACAAACTTCTAAAGGCTACTTGAGAACAAGTAGGATTTAAGTGGGGGGATATTTGATGACATCAAATAACGTCTATTTTATAGCATCATTTATCCTATTTCATTAACCCATTTTGTATAGTTATTGCAAAGAATTGTTACTTAATCATTTATATTTAAGAATTGCAGTAATTATGGAGTAATTGGTGAAAAAATAGCAAAAAGCACACATTCTGGAGCTTAAATGAAGATATTTTAAAGATTACTATTCTAAAGACCAATACGCCATATCCATCAAGGAAGATACGACGTATCCATGCCTGCACTCACCGAAGACCACAGAGGAATAAGCTCAATACCCCGTATCTAGAGAGACTCAATACGTCGTATTCAAAGTATGGAATCAATATAATATTTTGGAAGATATCAAGCATGGACCCTACTCCAAGAAATCCCCAATACGCCGTATCCAACACTTGGATACGCCGTATCCCACCGACTTCCAGACCTTATAAATAGAAAACTCAAAAATGAGTTTTCAATGTGCTAAATCATATTCTCGATACCTAAACCATAAAAGTTAATTTTCAGAGGAGAAAAAGAGCAGAAGAGGTCGAGCAACGTTATCAATTCCATATAAGACATCGTGTAATTCCATATACTTTAGTAATCGTTCAGTTTTTGGTATCATTTGTTAACTCGGCTAGTTTACCTTGCTAAATAATTGCTCTTGTATTTATTATAACGTTTGAAGGCTAATACCTTTGGGTATTAGCCATTATTATGAAGATCTGAATGTTTGATATTTGTTTATCACGATTTCTTGATTTATCGTTGTATGCTTGTTTATGTTTATCAATTAATACTTGTTTAAGCGCTTTTGTATGCGACCTATCATTTAACTGGATCTAGTGAAGCGGACCAAGTAGATCTAGAGTCCGGGATAACTCTCCATATAGTAATTTATACATCTAGAATTATAGTTACACAAATATTGTCCTTCTAAGTCTGTGTCTAGGATACGCTTCGGGCTTAACTAGCTAATACCTTTGGGTAAAGTCTCTATGAACTAGGGTTTAACAAGATCACCATTGCTTTAATCCCTAAGATAGATTATAATCAGTAAATAAGGATGCTTTATGTGGATGCTTTAATTGTGACAGAATTAATGTGTCTAGGTCTTAGGATGATGTAACGCCTAAGTCTTAAGAATGATATGCCACCTCGAGAGAAGAAATCATTGCACTTAATAAACAAACCAACTTTCTAATCGGATTGATAATGGTTAATACAGTTTTCTTATATAAGGTTCGACCGCTCTTTTATCTTTTGTTAATTAGCTTGCGTGGGTAAAAGTGCCTTGAATTGATTGTAGTCACCAACCAAACTGTGCCAGTCTCTCAGGCTGAAAACCCCCTTTTCCCGTTAGAATTAGGATTTAGACTGACATAGGTTTAACATAGGTTTAGAATAGAATAGAATTAACATAGATTAGATAGCCAAGATATTAATTAAATTGATAGATTTAACCTCGCTTCAAGTGTTTGACACCCTACTTACCACGAAACTACTATCGATCGGGTACATTGCCCGTTAAAGTGTTATTTTTGTTTAGTTGGCAAACTATAATTTTAAAACTTAAATCAAAAAAATATACACCACGCAACGACACCTCAACAACCCTCCGAGCCAATCCTTTTTCACGGTTCTTGTAATTTTCTAGTTAATTTGGACTATTAATGAAGAGCATTGTTAACCTTTAAACAAATCGTTACACCCAAAAAGCCTTAGCCTACCTTATATGTACTCATTTTTAGTACATTATTGTATTAAACCCAAGTGAATTATTGAGTACACGGTTGCTAAGTCCTTATCCTTGTAAATACAGTTTTGGAACGATTGGGATTCATAGTAGTATTTATTTCACGAAAGAATGGGGAAGAAAAGTTAAGTCAATACCCCCATATGTTTGTCAAATGATCTCCATGTTATTTTGATCCACCTCAAATTGGGTCATTAGTTAGATTGTAAATATCAAGCAGGTAAAAAAGCTCAAGTGTAAGGGTACGTATTATAAACCCCATGTGATGTATTATGTTATTCAAAAAAATGAGAAAAGAAAAAGAAAGAGATTGATGTAGAGTTGTGTAGAGTTTGTATATCTTCGTCTGAGTCTGTGCTTAGCAACCAAATCAAAGTGTATTCGTGTAAATAATTAGCTAAACCTTCCATCCCAAATTCACCCAAAGTCACCACCTAAATGTATCCCATTCGTTTCTGTTTCCATTATATGTTATTATACACCTACACCCCACAACCTTTTATAAAGACCTCTTAGATAGTAATGAATAATACTTGCACCTAACGGTGGAGGTTTGATCCTTTACCAAGCCTATGGTAATTTATATGCTATGACAGGTAATGAGTGTTGATTTTCCGTTTCCCCCATATGTTATAATTTATTATACACCCGAGTAAAAGAGAGAATCCTCAAACACTTATGTGAGGTGCTAGTATATACTTTATGTGCTTTTAATTAAGAGGTCTAGAAGGTTGTGTTGTAGAATATGTTTAAAGAGTAGGTAAAATGACCCCTCAATTTGTTATTGTCTAGGTAGAAAAGCCCATTTGCTTGAGGACAAGCAAATCCCAAGTGTAGGGCTATTTGATGAGGTGTCATTTTATACACTTTTTCGGGGTCGTTTAACCCCCTAAATTGTGCATTTATGCCCAAAATAGGTACTTAATCGAACTTTTTTTAGGTATTTCTCATTTGGATGGCAATTAGAAGAATTACACGTGACTTGGGCTCATTTGGAGAAGAAACGGAAAAGACTACGGACCTACACCAACATTGATCAAGAATTTCTCTACAGTGGCTAGAGACGGCGTCGCAAATACAACGTGACGCCGTTACCACGAAGATCAAGACGGCGTCACAAGATTCCAAGACGACGTCGGAGCATACGACCCAACCCATTATCGAGAATATTCTCTTTCATGACGACGTCACGATTAAAATGCGATGCTGTCACAACGTTTTTCCTAGATATACAAACCCAAATTTAGGGTTTTGGGTGTGTAACTTTAGAATAAAAAGAGGGTACAAACCCTAGTTCGTTTAGCAGCTGTTAGGGATGAATTTAGGGCCTAAAAACCCTATTGTACTTCCTTCAACTCATTTTTTAATCAAGTAAGGTTTATTTTATCATTCAATATGTCTATGTGTTGTTTGATCTATCTATGCTCTTGCTTTATCTTTAATATGCTTGGCTAAACATTCTATTGTGTTTATTTATGATTGTATGAAACCTAGAATGTAGATCTTAGTGGTGTTGCTTCTTGTGATGGATGTGCATGTTAGGCTCTAGAAAACCAGCTTTTGTTTGTATCGCTATTGATATGTCTAGGGAAACATGATTGTGTAGAAAGGATACCATCGGGTAACAGTCTTCATACTACCTTGCCCCCTAATATAGTTGATCTAGTTTTAATATATTTCACATGCACTGTACTCCTAGGGGCCATGTAATAGTTTTCATACTACCTTACGTGTGCGTTTCTCTAGCGGAATACTAAGTAGACGGCGAGTTTGTGTAATTCGTTCATGACTTAGAAAATAGTTACACAGATCATCACAAGGATGACAAGGCAACAACAGTAGGAGAAGCAATCTAGAGTGTAATACATGATTAAATAAACACAGTCTTTTATCTTATTGTTATCACCAGTAGCGTAGAATATATTTAGTTAGTAGTTAAAACCAACCACCTCTTCAATTATATGATTTACTTGCTTTCTATAAAATATAAAAATACAAAAATAATCTTCCCCAAGTGAACGATAACAACCCCCCGAGTCTTGCCTATACTACTACTACTACAAGGATTAGGTGCTCTGCCTAGGGAGTTTTAAAACTTCTTGTAGAAGTCCTACGACGACTGCATCAAAGACCAATACGCCGTATCCATCAAGGAAGATACGGTGTATCCGTGTCTGCACTCACTAAAGACCACAGATGAATAAAGTTTAATACGTCGTATTCAAGATATAGTATGTGAATATTCTGGAAGATATCAAGCGTGGTCCCTACTCCAAGAAATCCCCAATACGCCGTATCAATACTTGGATACGCCGTATCGAACCGACTTCCAGGCCTTATAAATAGAAAACTCAAAAACGAGTTTTAAGTGTGCTAAATCATATTCTCGATACCTAAACCATAAAAGTTAATTTTCATAAGAGAAAAAGAGTAGAAGAGATCAAGCAACGTTATCAATTCCATAAAAGACAACGTGTAATTCCATATACTTTAGTAATCATTCAGTTTTTGGTATCATTCGTTAACTCGGTTAGTTTACCTTGGCTAAATAATTACTCTTGTATTTATTATGACGTTTGAAGGCTAATACCTTCAGGTATTAGCCATTATTATGAAGATCTGAATGTTTGGTATTTGTTTATCTCAATTTCTTGATTTATCGTTGAATGCTTGTTTATGTTTATCAATTTATACTTGTTTACGCGCTTTTGTATGCGACCTATCATTCAACTGGATCTAGTGACACGGACCAAGTAGATCTAGAGTTCGGGATAGCTCTCCATATAGTAATTTATACATCTAGAATCATAGTTACACAAATATTGTCCTTCTAAGTCTGTGTCTAGGATACGCTTCAGGCTTAACTAGTTAATTGGATATTGCCAATGGTTTATTGATCGTGTTGACTAGCAGGTGACCTAGATAATTCAACAAGTAACGTTCTAATTCCATTGGATAGTTGGACAAGTGGACTACTAGTGTATAAATTACCATTAAGCGGTAAGTGGGTAAAGTCTCTATGAGCTAGGGTTTAACAAGATCACCATTGCTTTAATCCCTAAGATAGATTATAATCAGCAAATAAGGATGCTTTATGAAGATGCTTTAATTGTGAAAGAATTAATGTGTCTAGGTCTTAGGATGATGTAACGCCTAAGTCTTAAGAATGATATGTCACCTCGAGAGAAGAAATCATTGCACTTAATAAACAAACCAACATTCTAATCGGATTAATAATGGTTAATACAGTTTTCTTATATTTGGCTCGACCGCTCTTTTATCCTTTGTTAATTAGATTGCGTAGGTTAAAGTGCCTTGAATTGATTGTAGTCACCAACCAAACTGTGCCAGTCTCTTAGGCTGAAAACCCCTTTTTCCCGTTAGAATTAGGATTTAGACTGACATAGGTTAGAATAGAATAAAATTAACATAGATTAGATAACCAAGATATTAATTAAAGTGATAGATTTAACCTCGCTTTAACTGTTCGACACCCTACTTACCATGAAACTACTACTGATCGGGTACACTGCCCGTTAAAGTGTTGTTTTTGGTTTAGTCGGAAAAATATAAATTTAAAACTTGAATCAATAAAATATACACCACACAACGACACATCAAAAATATTCCAGAATTTTCTTGAGTTGGTATGGATAAGGCCTATCTGACCTCCTGGATACGACGTATCGAGCACCTCCGATACGGTGTATTGTACATCTTCGGTAAGCGTATTGGGCTACTCCGGTATGGTGTTTTGTACATCTTGGGTATGGTGTATCGTGCTTCTTGGGTACGGAGTATTGGCTGAAAGTGTGCTTTTCTTGATATTTGACCAAAGTATAATATACGACGTATATACTGATGTGGATACAGTGTATTCTTCAAAGTCAGGCAATGATCTTTTGATTCGTCAAAGTCTTGGATACGTCGGATAGGTCTAGAATACATAATAATGGCTAATACCCGAAGGTGTTAGCCTTCAAACGTCATAATAAATACAAAAGCAATTATTTAGCCAAGGTAAACTAACCGAGTTAACGAATGATACCAAAAACTGAATGATTACTAAAGTATATGGAATTACACGTTGTCTCCTATGGAATTGATAACGTTGCTCGACCTCTTCTGCTCTTTTTCTCCTCTGAAAATCGACTTTTATGGTTTAGGTATCGAGAATATGATTTAGCACACTTAAAACTCTTTTTTGAGTTTTGTATTTATAGGGTCTGGAAGTCAGTTCGATACGGCGTATCCAAGGATTGGATATGGCGTATTGGGGATTTCTTGGAGTAGGGACCACGCTTGATATCTTCCAGAATATTATATTCATTCCATATTTCTAATATGGCGTATTGGTCTTCTGGATACCGCATATTGAGCTTTATTCCTTTGTGGTCTTTGGTGAGTGTAGGCATGGATACGCCGTATCTTCCTTGATGGATACGGCATATTGGTCTTAAGAATAGTAATCTTCAAAATATCTTCATTTAAGCTCCATAATGCGCGCCTTTTGCTAATATTCACCAAGTACTCCATAATTACTGCAATTCTCAAATATAAACGATTAAGTAACAATTCTTTGCAATAACTATACAAAATGGGTTAATAACATGGGATAAATGATGCTATAAAATAGACGTTATTTGATGTCATCAAATATCCCCCCACTTGAATCCTACTTGTCCTTAAGTAGCCTTTAGAAGTTTATAAAAATGTATCCCTAAGGATATTTTCTGTTAAAGCATTTATTTGATCTATTACAAGTACACAACCAAACACCTCACGAAATAGGAAGATGAAAACACTCAAATCACTCAACTAATCTATGTGGTAACATGTAACTAATTCGCTCAATTGCTCGGTCATGACGAGTATTCTATTATAAGCTTGGCAAGGATACACATCTCCACCACTAAAGCCAAGGAGTAACAAGTTTATAAAGGTAAATATGGGTTTTTGTATGGAAAGGCTTACGGTTGATCATTCTATAATCTTTCACCAGAAGTACCACTCCAACAAGGCAGCTGAAGCACACATACATGGCCGTAACGACAGAATAGACATGTGTGTTCGATCACATCCTCATTCGAATTTAACCAACGGTTAGGATAAAGAATGATATAGGGTATGAACCTTCTAACTTTCACCAAAAGTCTTAAACCAACGAGGCAGCTAAGACATACATACGTGGCCATAATGACGGAATAGACATGCACGCTCGAACAAGTCCTCATTCGCGTAAAACCAGCGGCTAATCATCAGGTGAGAGGGAAGTAAATTGTTGTTAAATAAAAATCAAGAAACAAATAGATTAAGCCTAAAGTACAAGTTGCTAGACACTTTTTCTCGACCGTTACCATGATAAAGACACAACTATTTACAACGTCTTGATCATCGATCAAAAACAACAACCTAAGTTGGCGTTCCCGTAACGGTCAACTTCCCAATCATCCCAAAACTTTACATACTCTTACAAGGTAAGTGGCAATATCTTCCACTTCGTATAATACTTTACATCATTGATTTTTGTTGCGTATCAACGAATAATCGATCCTTCGTGTAATTCCTTCGGTAGCTGAAAAACGATTATCTTCAAACTTTCTTCTCTTTCTTTTTTGTTACAATTTTTCTCATTTTTTGATTTTTTACCATCTAACTATATACGAAACTCGGAGTAGTTTCACCATCTTCACGATCATAATAATTCCAGATAATTCCTTTGATAGTTTTTTCATTCTTCGGACTCACTATTAATTGTGATGGTAGTAAAATCACATGAGTTTTGACTATAATGGAAGGGGTTTTCTATGTTACGTGGTGGCTAGTTTGGAATCATCAAAACAAGACTCTTTTTGATACAAAGTATTCATCTACGACGAATTTTTTTAATGTCCTTGTTTCTAGATCGTTTTTATGGTGTAGGTATAGGAGTAATATCAAATTTAATAGGATAGAGTGGATGAAAAATCCGAACCTTATTTCTTTGTAACTTTTTCTAGCTTCTTGCTAGTTCTAATATATATCCGCCGTTCAAAAAAATATACATTCCTATTTGCAATGTGTAAATTTCCAACCGCACCAAAGATATAAAATGACACAAGACTCGGGAAATACAAACTTTACACTTTAAGCAACTAGCAACTGTAAATTAAACTTAATCTAATAGGGTAGGTTAAGGTGTAAGGGTGTAACGAAACAAATAATTGGTGTAGTTCCTAAAGCATTGGCTCTACGGGTTGTTCTAGGGGAATCTTACTCTTAAAGTGAAAGTAAACAAAGGGTTTAAACGGGAGGTTAACTAACCGGTGTAGTTAGTTAATAAGCAACATGGAAAGGCTATTTGGGTGTAATCCTAAAATTTACCAATTTAAACAAGTTACTCCAATTAAATCCATAATACTCATCATTGTGGTCTCGAGTGATATACCAAGCTAAGTTCTAAAGTCTACAACATCACCGGCACTCTCATATTTTTATGAAATTTGGGTAAACATTTGGAAATGGATAGGCTAAATTCTCACAATATCTAACAAGGGTTATTGTGTGCGGGTTATGTAACATGTAATTTTCACAAAAGTATGCTTGAAAATTTTTTGAATTTAAGCATTTTAGTGTGAAAATTAGGACAAGTAAACATTCTAATTCCATCCCCCCACTTGAATTATATAACGTCCTCGTTGTATATATAAAACATTAAATACGAGAATTAAAAAGAATTAGAATGAGAAACTCCCTTGATGATTGCTCGGTAGATTCGCAACAAGATCCCACCATTACTGAAGGTAAGTGAAAAAGATGAGAAGAATGAAATCTCGCATGCATACCAAAAGCTTAAAAGGTTCTACAAAGGAGTTTTGAATCTAGGACCCGGTTACATTCAAAATGCGAAGACGAAAGAATGGCTCACACGCGGGCACATTAGCGTGCATGAGATGGAATGAAGAGAAGCTGAAGAAAAGTCTAACTTAAAGACTTCGCTAAAACAAATTGTTTCGTGAGACAACCCAGATTGCCAATTTAATTGTATCTATAAAGTCTTCCCAGACATCAATACGGCGTATCCGCTCCATACCATACGACGTATTGATTGTCTGGACGTTATCAGTCTTTATTTTTATTGCACTTTAAAAACATTATTGTCAGATCTGGAATACGACGTATTCACTAACCTGATACGCCGTATCCACCAGACTGACCCGTAATTAGTTTGTTTAGTTTAGTTTAAATTAACCGTAGGTACCAAGATAGGAATGCACATGTTTTTCTTATACAGGACCTCGTGAAAGAAATATCGACGAAGTTGGTGGAATGCATATTTTTTGGAATTCTATGTGTGTGTTGTTCGTGCTAGGATTCAGACGCTTTTTCAGCACACAACAATTCTCATAAACGTAACTTGGAGAATCTACCGAGCAAATATCAGGGGAGTTTCTCATTCTAATTCTTTTTAAATTCCCATATTTAATGTTTTATATATACAACGAGGACGTTGTATAATTCAAGTGGGGGATGGAATTAGAATGTTTACTTGTCCTAATTTTCACATTAAAATGCTTAAATTATGCTCAAATTTAAAAAAATTTCAAGCATACTTTTGTGAAATTACTTGATACATAACCCGCACACAATAACCCTTGTTAGATATTGTGAGGATTTGACCTTTCCGTTTCCAAATGTTTACCCAAATTCTATAAAATATGAGTGTGCCAGCGATGTTGTAGACTTTAGAACTTGGCTTGGTATATCACTCGAGACCACAGTGATGAGTACTATGGATTTAGATGGAGTAACTTGTTTAAATTGGTAAATTTTAGGATTACACCTAAATCTCCTTTAAATGTTTTTTATTAACTAACTACATCGGTTAGTTAACCTCCCGTTTAAACCCTTTTTCCACTCTCATCTTTGATGTGATGATCCACTAGAACAACCCGTAGAGCCAATCCTTTAGGAATTACACCAACTATTTGTTTCATTACACCCTTACACCTTAACCTACCCTGTTAGATTAAGTTTAATTTACAGTTGCTAGTTGCTTAAAGTGTAAAGTTTGTATTTCTCGAGTCTCGTGTCATTTTCTATCTTTAGTGCGGTTGGAAATTTGCACATTGCAAATGGGAATGTATATTAGTAGTCAAAACTCACATGATTTTACTACCATCATAATTATTGGTGAATCCGAAGAATGAAGGAACTATCGAAGAAATTATCTGTAATTATTATGATCGTGAAGACGGTGAAACTACATCGAGATTTGAAGAATAGTTTAAAAAAAATGAGAAAAAATACAAAAAGAGAGAGAAAGAAAGTTTGAAGATAATCGTTTCGCAAAGAGCATTACCGAAGGAATTACACGAAGGATCGATTATTCATTGATACAAAAAAAATCAAAGATGTAAAGTATTGTACAAAGTGGAAGATATCGCCACTTACCTGGTAGAGTATTTAAAGTTTTAGGATGATTAGGAAGTTGATCGTTACGGGAACGCCAACTTAGGTTGTTGGTTTTTTTTATCTAGGATCAAGAAATTGTAAATAGTTGTGACTTAATCATGGTAACGGTCGGGAAAAAAGTGTCTAGCAACTTGTATCTTAAGTCTTAATCTATTTGTTTCTTGATTTTTATTTAACAACAATTTACTTCCCTCTCGCCTAATGATTAACCATGGGTTTTACGCGAATGAGGATATGATCAAGCGTGCATGTCTATTCCGTCGTTACGGTCATGTATGCATGTCTTAGCTGCCTTGTTGGTTTATTACTATTGGTGAAAGTTAGAAGGTTCCTACCATATATCATTCTTCATTCTAACCGTTGGTTAAATTTGAATGGGGATGTAATCGAACACACATATTTATCCCAGCATTCCAGGTGTGTATGTGTGCTTCAGCTGCCTTGTTGGAGTGGTACTTCTGGTGAAAGATTGTAGAATGATCAACCATAAGCCTTTCCATCTCATGCATGAAACGTCGCCCTACCGATCACATGATATCTCCCTTCCCCACGACATGCACCTTATTGACAGCAGTTAGTCTCCCTACTTACTTACCTATTATGTTAATACATTACGTATATCATAGATGTGTCCCCACTAGTGTCGAATTTCATTGAATCTTGTGTGTTAAAAAAATTATTGAATGACGTGACCATAAATTTTAAAATAATATTGAGCTAAGAACAGTCTTCCACAATTATAGAAATAAGATGTGATAATAGATTAGGTCTAAAATGTTTTATTTAGAATGTGTGTAGGCTAAAAGTTCACAAAAGATAAAACAAATATCTCATAGATCTCAAATATCTGAATTCTCGCGACTAAATTAAATCATTGAAATCAACTACTATAATAATATACACAAAACTTAAACCTACACTTCATCATCACACCTCAACACAAACCCCCCCAAACCAACACCCACAACATACAAAAAACTGATATGTGAGACAAAACGTCACGAACTCGTAGAACATGATATCTACTCCGTATAATCTGTGACTCGTGAGAATAGTGTGTACTGAATGTAGAGTTTTCGCCGTCATTATATAGACAACTAAATGAGTGTGTATGAGTTGTTCGAGGATCACTCTTTCTATATGTAAGACTTTTATTATCTCAGAAAAATCAGCGTGACAATAATCTCTGTTTGTGAATGGTTGTAATTTGATTTTTTTACTCCTATTAGCAAATGATCACACTAAATTATATGAATTGAGCTATACTGAATATGATGTTTATGAATGTGTAATGATATCAGATTTATACGGTTTGGTGAGATAATTGTGATGGGATATTATGTCTAACATAGACATGTAGAGTCAACATATACAGTGTGTACAAGTGAGAAGAAAACATAAGTTCAAGACTAATAACGCATTTCGATGTGTGTCTCATATAATGTGTCTCGCAGAAGAATGACCACATAAGATGTATGATGTGATGTCAATACGATGATGTCACACTAATCATGCTTTAGCCAATGAATGTGCACCTCAAGTAGTTAGACTGTGTGATAATCTCCTGTCTCTGTAGTAGATGTCTAGAAAGATACACAATTGTGCTGGCGAGCGCCTATGGTTCTAGAAGGACACTTCGCTCGTCAAGTCTATGAAAATATTCTTGTTTAGTTCGCTGAGTATCTAGAATGTGCTAGAGCATGCCATATAACAGACGATATAAGTGAGATATTCGTGAGTCGCGTTGTGGCTAGTATAAGATCCTCTGATATTGTACTATCGGACTTTCGCAGTGGAAATCAAGTATATGTTGTAGCTTGAGATACTATCTTCTAGTATTCGGTGGATCTCTATGTTTCGCGCTGTGTGCGTATTGGTTCTGTAGTACTCTGTGTGTCTCGGTGTACATTCGGTGTAATCTTCTGAGTGTCGCTATGAGATTTCAATGTGCTGTATCTCGTTCTACGGTTCGCTATATGATAGACGTGTTGAGCTTCTGTGTGAAGAGATAGAACGATTTGTGTAGTACTAGAAGTGATGTCGTGACAGCCTCTGAGGTGCTAGTTTCTATCGTAAAGTGCGTGATAGGATAGATAGGTGAAATGTGTGATGTCTGTGTAGTAGTACGTTGTGAAGGCGAGAGTAGAGATGATGCGGACATAGATAATGAGATTGAAGTAGCCAAGATGAGCTGTTAATGTATGTATAGTGGTGAGATGTTGTGTCGTTTGCGCTCTGAAATGAAGAATCTCGTGAGAGAACTTGTGTGGACGCAGTGATAGTAAGATGGTATGTGACATCATCTATTGAACGTTATAGTTTGTGTGCGAAATAGTAGTTGTATCATACGAGATTTTCTCAGTTGTGGAGCTTTACGAATAATGCGAAGATCTGTAGAAAGAATTATATGCGAATCTGGTATTCTATAGAGTCAGATAGACGGTCTGATGAAATCGTCTGTAAGTTTTGCATCGCGAACGCAGTTCTTTGTAAGATCGCGAATGCATGTATGCGAGTTAAGATATTGCTAGTGAGAGACATGTAACATTAAAGCAAAGATTTATCATTGTATAGCACAATGAGAAATCATTGACTAGACGAGGATTGCGCTCTGGTAGTGAGCTGTCTTGAGGTAACTCAGGTGTGTTTTGAAAATTACATCATTCTTCTAATTGATCGGATTAAGCGCATATAGTGGAGATGTGTGTGACGACATGGGCTATAGGTGCTGGTGGTTTTGATAGACTATATATCATTCGCATATTGAGAACCTTGAGCTTTGTGACGTCGCTAGTATGCAATGACTTTATGTCATAGTAATGTTCGCACTAGTGTGCTTCACGATGTGTGTGTAGAAGACTGTTATCTGAGTTAATCCTAATGCCTCTTATCAAGCAAATCCTAATACTTACTATGCGGTCTCGGGATGCATCACAGTAACAAGTTCTAGAATTTAATATGCTACCGGTATACTCTTATAATCCTAAAATAACCGATACCAATGTTCCAGAAAAGGTGACGAAACCACGCATACACATCCGTAATGACGGAATAGACACACATGATTGCTCACTCCTTAACTCGAACAAGTTAAAGGTATAATATCTAATGGCGAACCTCACATTGTGGGGGTGGAATTTTTGAGGGTTTTTGTGCTAGTCATATAAATTCCTATCCATGGGATGCTAGTAATACTCGATTTTCGTTGGTGTGTGTCGTAAAAAAACTTAAATTTTGGTAAAAATTACCCTTTTATGCTATGTTTTGATATATTACCCATCTTTTTAAGGACAAAGCAAATGGCAAATAAAAGAATAGTTTCTAAGGCTTATTTTCCCCTACACTTAAGTTGAACATTTTCCCCAATGTTCTCTAGAAGTACTTGTTAAAACAGACAAAGGGAAAAGAAAACAAGGAAAAAAACTAGTACTCCCCTGGTTTACTCAATAATGGAGAAGAAACATGCCATGACTGATTAAATCGTGCTTCGAGAATCATCTAATGAAACTTCTTAAAGAACTTCCATGCTTTTTCTCATCAAATTTAACCCGTAATCAAAGACAAAAA
Source organism: Tanacetum coccineum (assembly GCA_026074375.1). NCBI lineage: Eukaryota > Viridiplantae > Streptophyta > Magnoliopsida > Asterales > Asteraceae > Tanacetum > Tanacetum coccineum. The sequence goes on from BQNB010045091.1 coordinate 30,361, forward strand.
CAACTATACCAAGCATAAAATGTGCGATTTATCAATATACAATATGAATTTAGGGTTAGACTCTATAGATAGGATGAAAGAATTGTTAAATTCATTAGGTTTTGCAGGTTATAATGGAAGAATAAATATATTAAATGTCGTGCAAGTTTTATTTTCAATAATAATTAAAAACTTTAAGTTTTCGGAACCTGGGCATTTGACGTCGTCGGGGTTGTGGTGACCCCGTCACAGGTGTCGTAGTGACGGCGTCGCGTGTTAATCGTGATGCCGTCTCCACAGTCTGTGAAAATGAAATTTTTGTTTTTGATTAAAAATTTTCTGCACTTGTTTCCATAAGTTAATTTATGTATAAATAGCTATAAAAAACCTGAGATTTAACAATTCAATCATATGACTCGAAACTGACGCGAATTAATCTAAACAATTCATTTATCATGTTTGAATTTGGCTCAAAAGCCGGATAAATTCCCCTACACTTATTGGTTGCAAAATACCTTTTATTGAAATTAAGACGAGGTTAAAGACAATACAAAGCATGATTACAATATAGTTTAAACATAATAAAACAAACCATAAAGAATTAAAACACACATGACACTCCTAATTTATGGGAAAAGTAAATTGGGTTGCCTCCTAAGAAGCGCTTGTTTTTGTTCGAGTCACGAGCCTGACTCTACCCTTATTTAACAAATAAAGGGGAGGGTTCCCCTACACTTGAGTTCAAGTGCGGGTGATAGTAACGGTACATACCATCGTGATGAGAAGGAGCTATACGTTGAGAAATTTGTTGTTGAAGGATAGGCTCTAAACGGTGTTGTGTGTTCTAGAATTCTACCCCTTTCTACTTTATTTGGTCTATCTAATAAACTAAGTTCTTTTCCTAGATGAGAAACTTCCTTAGATTCTAATCCCCAATCATCATCAAACATCTCCCAATTTGAAATATCAACAACTGGGTTGCACCTTTTCCTAATAAACCCTGTTTAAATCTATAATGTTTCTTAGGATCATCGATGCATGGGCGATAATAGCAATACGTATCCTTAGGGTGGGAAGATGCCGCGTGTGGTAGAAGGTGGGTGTGTAATGGTTATAGGCTATCTTCTTCATTTCATCATAAAACTATCCGGACTATGTGGTTTGATGGGTGGTCCGGGGCCTTTTTCTTCTCCTAAACTTACATCTAAGGATTGACAATTTGGTAAGGGTTGTGATTTGATGGGTGCTCCGGCTCATCAATACTAGGAATTTCCTTAGAGCTAAGAGGAATGTCATGATTACAAGTTATTCAAGCCTATTATATATATATATATATATATATATATAATATAAGCGTATATTTATTATATATATATATTAATACTCGATTAATGCATGTAATAATATAAGTGTATATTTATTATGTATATTAATATTCCAATGATAGAATACTAACAGTCGTTAATTAGTTCGTTTACAAATAATTAACTATAAGGCTTTTTAATTAATGGGTAATTAAATATAACTAACCATATATAAAGGAAAAGTCAAAAAGTCAACACCAAGGGTGTTGAGGGAGTTGGATGATCGGATCTAGGATCCCATAGGGATGGACTGGGCTTGTGAGATATCTTTTCCTCTAAGTTATGTATTTTAGGTAAACCCTAAAATCATCTACTATATAAGGAGGATCCCATAGCTCATAATGCTCATCACTTCTCCTCCTCTTCTCCTAGAAGGATCAAACCAAACAAAACCCTTGGGTAAAAATTGTTTGTTCGACTACTTGACGTATTCTTGAGCGTTGGTTCGTGGAACTAGCATTCGGGTGGTATTGTTCGACGTGTAGTGTATGAACCACGTGAAGGTTACTTACTTTATTAACTTGAAGGGTTTTCGGTTTAGCACGTATTACACACATGCGTATACTCGTAGAAATCTCCGGTTCTTCACGTAGCTTGGTTGTTATTCGGTATGTTTTCTGTTTATTGTTTATGTTAATTATAAGTGTTATATGAGTTTTATTCCGCTGCGTAGCTCGTTTAATATTCATGTAATATTATGTTATTTAGATAACGATTTCCAACAAATAATATTAAATTAATGCAATAATTAATGGGTGATCAAAAAGTTGAGTTTTGTATGACATGGAATTATAGAAATCATAATATTAACTTAAAGCCTAACTAAAAAATCATAGTTACACATTATACAATCATTGGGCGCCCCAACTGAATGATGGGTCAACCCGTTTTTGACTCGCTCCACCCGGTGCCCGACCCGACCCTAACAGGTTAATACCTGATATATCCACCCACTTCACATATTATATTCCGGTTCATACCCACAGATCCACCCGACTTCACCCTTCTTCATCTCTCTCTCCAACGTGTCTCAAGACACTCCTTCTTCTCCCCTTCTCCTTGCAATGTGTCTTAAGGTAATACTCTCACCTTCATGAGTCATAAAACCTCTGTTAGGAACAAGAAAATGTGTGTATTATAAATAGAATTGGTCATAATATAGTTTATAGTTTTATTAGTAGTTATATTGTAATAAAGTCTATTTTTGTCAAACTTAAGTAAAATTGACCAAGGTTTGACTAAAGTAGGGAAAATAGATAGGACATAACAATAAGTATAAATATCCATTAGTAGGGGTGTTTATATAAGAGTTTTATATTTGTAATCTCACTTCTCCCATACCCCTTCTATTTTTCCTTTGAATGAAAACTTAGAAAATAATGAAAAATACTCTCTAGTTCGTTTCCTCTATATTCATAACTTTCGTATGATATCATAATGCAAACATGACATATAACAAGTGGTATCTATCGCCGAGAGAGATCTAGTTTGTTTTTTCGTGTATCAAATTGAGCTTAATTGTGTGATTTTTCGATCGTAGAGCTTTTAGAATGAAGATAACCTTAAGTTTCGTATAATATTGATATTAGATTTACTATTTGACGTGTTTTTGATACTAAAACGCTTTTAGTTACTTTCAGAAATGTCAAATTGTGGATTTAATAGATAGTATACGAAAATTACTTGTTTAATGCTAATTATGATCAAAAATAAATGAATTTGATAGCTTTCGTAATCTAGAAATCAGGTTTTCGTAACTATTTTTAGGCGGAAATGTACTTTCGTAACACAGTTTTGAGCTTTCGTGTTGTAGTTTGAGCTTTCGATAACTGTCATACGTAAGTAACATAGCTTTCGGAAACCAGTCAATAGCTTTCGTAAAACTGTTATTAGTTTTTGGAACATAGAATTTAGTAAATCTGAAAAGATAACATTAGATATTATCATTCTAAACTGCAAAAAATCATATTTATCAATTTCTTAATAGTTTCGTAGCAAAGAATTTACAAAAGTAGAGGTTTCTTGACTTTTACGAAAGTAAGGGAAATTTGGAATTTATGAAAGTTGTGGTTTCATATATTGGAGCTTTTGGTAACCGTTTTGGTTTCATATAGAAGGTTTCGTAACACAATATCGTATCTGAAGGTTTCATAATTAAGGTTTTGTATTTCTAAGGTTTCGTAGTAGAGGTTTCGTATTACAGACTTGACGTAGTTTAATACCATTGAGGTTTCGTAGAACTTGGTTTTGTAATCAAAGGTTTCGTAACACAACTTTTCTAATTGAAGGTTTCGTAATTCAGTTTTCGTATAATAGGGTTCGTATCTCAGTTTTAGAGGTTTCGTAACACATACTCTGGGTTTCAGAACATAGGTTTAGAGGTTTCGTATCTTCTTACTTTCAAAAATTGAGCTTTTGTATAAAAGCTTCTTGTTACTTAGACTTCGTATATTAGTCAAGGTTTCGTATCTTCAAGGTTACTTAGTTATGATGTTGTAATACAAGCATAGTTGTTATTAATCTTTGATTTCACGATTGCAAGACTTTATCTCCTAAATGATCTAAGTTTGCATTGTATTCATTAGACTCACAAAATGTCTGCTTCAAATCAACAAACTCTTGTTGAATCAGGAGCTACAAATAGACCTCCAAGTCTTGAGAAAGGGAATTATATACCTTAGGAGATTCGGTTTAAGAGGTTTCTGATGAATAAGCAGGAAGATGGGGAGCGGATGTGACGTTCAATTGAAAAAGGACCTTATGAGAGGCCAATGATTACTAATCTAGAAGATACCAGAAATCAGATACTTGAACCAATGTCTAAAATGACTGAGGTAAACAAGAAACAATACATTGCTGATGTGAAAGTAATGAATTATCTTTTTCAAGCAATACCTAATGATATCTACCATTATGTAGATACTTGTCAAACTGCTAAGAAAATGTAGGAACAAATTAGAAGGTTGATGTATGGTTCTGAAGTCACTAACCAAGTAAGACACTCACGACTCATGGATGAATTTGACAAATTTACAGCAAAGGAAGGAGAATCATTAGAATATGTGTATGAAAGATTGACAACACTTGTGAATATTATGGATCGTCATGATGTTCATCCTATAAAAGTATCCATCAACACCAAGTTTCTCAATTCCTTCCAACCCGAGTGAAGCAAATATGTTACATTGACTTGTTAAAACCAAAGTTTGATTCAAGTCGATTACGATGAGTTATATGATAACTTATTGCAATTCGAGCCACATGATCCATTAGCACTAATTGCTCATTTAAATGTTTACTCGTCACAATATCATGCAAGTCCTTTATATTCTCATGCACCACAACCATATTATGTCACTCATCCTTCATGAGTCATTGATTATGAAGAAGATTATCAAAGGGAATTATAAGGGGATGCTAAGGAAGACAAGCTGACAACTGCAATGATGTTACTAGCTCGAGCAATCACTCAAAAATTCTCTACACCAACTAATAATTGTCTTCGTACTTCATCAAACACAAGGAATCAAGCCAATATACAGGATGGAAGAGTTGACATATAAACCAAGAATGTTGGCTATGGTGGGAATGAAAACAGGAATGCAGGGAGACAAAACAAAAATCAAGCAGCTAATGCAGGAAATGGTCCGGTTCAGTACAATGAAGAAAGTAATTAGATTATTTAGCGTGTTCCAAGAACAGAGTCAAATCCAACAAGGTCAAATGTTCAGTGTTACAATTGCAATGCAAGAGGTTATTTTACTCAGGATTGTCCAAAACCAAAAGTTCATGATGCAAAGTATTTTAGGGAACAAATGCTGCTAGCCATGAAAGTTGAAGTTGGAAGCAACCTAAATGATGAGGAAAATTATTTCATGCTCGACAATGCTTATGGAGATGAAACACTAGAAGTGCTAACTGCTGCAGTAATCTTGATGGCATGAATTCAACCAGCTGATGACAAAGCTAAGACTGAGCCAACATATGATGCAAAAGCTGTTAGTAAGGTAATTTCTTTGCAAATAGATCTAATTAATGGCATGATATCTAAAGGTGTTCATGAACACACAAATCATGGGAAACTCAAAACTGTTATTCACACATCTGATGATGATCAAATAGATTCTAATATCATATTTGATGATCCTTATGTGGAAAATAATGGTGTAACAGCTGAACATGATTCAAATGCTCATGACCCATATTGTGATATTATAATCTTGGCATATAATGTTCAAAGAGAAGCTAAAAATAAAAAAAGATTAAATAATGAGCTTCTAAAGCAAAAAGAGTTGATACAAAAGGATCTTAAGACGTGTCATAAATGGGTCAAAACATTTGAGTCTAATTCGGTCCAATGTTCAAAATATAAAGAAACATGTGATGATTTGGAATGAGAAATCGAGCTGATAAAGACACTATTGAAAGAATTTTAAAAGAAAAAGATAAAATTGAAAGTGATTTTTTCAAAATTGAAAATGAGAATATAATAATTCAACATGAAACTCAGTTAGCTAAAAAGGCTTTCAAGAATGAGAGAATCGATATCTTGAGGATATTGTTGATCTTCATTTTTTAATTGAACATCAATCAAGTTTTAATTGGTCACCCAAGAGCAAAATTGCACAGTCAACATCTAGTGTATCAAAGAGTAGTACTAGTGTTAGAAAACAATTCAAAATACCGATTGCCACTCAGAAATGGGTAGCCAAACTATCCACTCTTCCATCTACATTTGTTTTATGTGATACAGGTGATCTAGCTCATCCTTTAGATTGTTGATAGCGGGTGCTCGAAGCACATGACTAGAAATCTACAACTGCTAAGAAATTTTGTCAAGAAATTCATGGGAGAAATCCGCTTCGGTAATGATCACTTCGCAGCAATCACTGGATAAGAAGATTATGTTCAAGGCAATCTCACAATATGTCGCGTATACTACGTTGAGGGCCTAAGACACAATCTATTTTCGGTTAGACAATTTTGTGATGGAGATTTCGATGTAGCCTTTCCTTCAAACACTTGCAATGTTCGGAATTTGTAGGGTGATGATTTGCTATGTTCGGAATTTGTAGGTGATGATTCTAATCTCTACACCATCTCCATTTCTGAGTTGGTGGCTTCTTCTCCAGTTTGCTTAATGTCCAAAGCTATATCAACAAAATCATGGTTATGGCATCGAAGACTTTGTCATTTGAATTTTGATACCAATAATCATCTCACGAAAAAAGTCTTAGTTGATGGACTTCCGAAGTTTAAGTATGATAAAGATCACCTATGTTCAGTGATAACGCCTAAATTATACATGTTTTTGGCAGCGTTACTTGTATATATTTTATCATTTCTCGTGAACTTTTGGTACTTAATAGCATGAAATATGTGCAGGTTCACTTGAAGACATCCAATGATTATGATACAAGTCTTTATGCTCTTCGGAAGACAACTTAGAAGAAAAGAAATGATAAAAGCCAAAACCACAGGAAAGTAGGCCGCACAATCTTACAAGTGCGCAACACTTACCATCAAATTCAATAAAGCTATTAAAGACACGAAGTGCGCCGGTTTTCCAGAATGTGCGTCACACTTCTCTTCAGCATTAATGATATTTTCACCGACTTAGGCAAAGTACGCCGTACATTTTATAATGTGCGCCGCACTTTTCCCCTCACCCAACCTATAAATAGAGACGAAAATCAAGCCATTTGAATCATTCCCTATCATATCTATCACACACAATTCTTTCTAAAATCTTTGGGTTTTAGCACGAAATTCCAGTGAAGACGAAGAACAACATTATAGTATTTAGTTAAATAAGGGTTTAGTACAATTCGGTACTTGTAATGGGTTGTGTTTAATCCATCTCTTATCCGATTATCGTATGTTTCTTGTTTCTCTACTACTTTGTTATGAAAACCATAGCCATGAGTAGCTAAGCTCCTTATGTCTACTCAATGATGTTAATATAATAAATAAGTATTTGGTATTATTGCGATCTTATTAATCTTAAGCTTGTGTCCAAATCCTATCGTGTCTTATCTTGTCAACTTTGTTAATCAACTTTGATTGTGTACACATAACGGTATAGGTCGAAAGACCCATTGTGTGCTATATTGTTTTAAAAATTTGTCTACGGTCTTTATCGTTTGGTTGGAGAAATCCGCTTACGTTATTTGATAAACAAAATAGATTTGACATAATGGTAACTTGATTATTTGCGTGACACATCTGATTAAGTTAACTAATATAAGTCTTAAGTTAAAACAAGTTCATTTGTGAAAACATTTTTTGACGAAAAACCTTTTTATAAGTTAAGTCCTAAAATCGAAGATCATAATCATTACTATTGCTTATGAGTTATATGAAACTAACTGAGTAGTCATTCTCCTTTATTATTGAATCTATCATCAATCATATCTTATTTGAAAAAAGTCTTTAAGTTTTGTCTTAAAACTTGCGATTATACGAACATAATCAATTCCCCGTGGACGACCTGGTCTTACCTAAAATATTATACTACATACGTGGGTTATACTTTTACCCGTGTGTTTTCATTTAATAATCGGTAATTCTAGTCTTATAAATTTAAAGCTTTTGAAACACATCAAAGTTTTTTGTGTCGTTGCCGAGGATTTTAACTGTTCTATAATCACCTCTTGTTATCTTTTAAAACAAAATTAATCACTTTTAGCTCCTAAAAATCAATCTGCATGCTTGCTGTAACTCTCGTTGCAGGAAGTGCACTGCACTTTCTGTAGTTGATGAGGTGTCATTTTATACACTTTTCGGGGTCGTTTAACCTCCTAAATTGTGAATTTATGCCCAAAATAGGTACTTAACCGTTCCTTTTCAGGTATTCAGTATTTGGAAGGCATTTGGAGGAAATACACGTGACTTGGGCTCATTTGGAGAAGAAACGGACAATACTACGGACCTACACCAACA
>BQNB010045092.1:0-43572 GCA_026074375.1 Tanacetum coccineum
ATATAATAGGATGAATTTTCAAGTTGGATACATACAATAACAAAAAAAAAAGATGGCTACATACAATAACAAAAAATGACAAGTTTGATACATTTTCAAGTCATTAGCCCTAGATTCAAATCAAGTCTTGATTGGTTTTCCCGGGCGAAGTTTTTATTCATAGTCCGGAAAACCAATCAACTCTTAGTGAAACAGAAACAGAATTGAAAAATTAAAAAAGCTTATATACGGTCATACGGAGTACATATTTAGTTATAGGGCCACAAAGAAACGACATTAGTTTGGTAAAGTTGAATGGGGCATCTCCCCTTTGCCTAACTTGTATCCGATCGCACATTCTAGACGAAAACGACCCAAGCCAGTTGCAATATATTCAGTGGTCTCTTGAGAATTGTCTGTCATCAGCAATGAATTTTTAGAACATGAATCATGTATGAAATATCAGTGCTTTTAGTATATGTGATTGTTATCCTTCATATGCGAGCATTTGGTTTTGATAGGTCAAGTTTAGGATGACTCGGTTGCTTATGGTCATTGATTAATCGAAGATGTAGATCAAATTCTAAGCATGATAAAAACAAGCACAAATGTGTATGATTTTGACATTCAACCGATTATATTGGCTAAATTGTGTTACATATTGCTCTTGGGCGTTAAAAAAATGTTAAAGAGTCTTGAATCATACATTGTTGTGTAATTAAAAAAATGTTACTTTCTTTTTATCTTGATAAAGAGTCTTGAATACGCCTGAGCAAATCATTTCAATTAGAAGGGGACCCGAGGCCGGAGCCCCGGGATCCACCCTCCGACGGTCAAGTCAGAATGGTAAGCATATAGTAAAGAGGTGGTAGAGAATAACCTGTCGAGGTAGGATGATCCTACCCCTGTATATTTAGTGTATGGATTAGGGTTACGTAGGATGTGGGCCACCCTTTTATCGGGTTCAGCCCATTGGGTCCGGCCCATTCCGGACTATACGCCAACATGTCCCCCAGTCTAGTATGATATGGTTTTGATCATGTTATGCTAGACTTATGTTATACGTCATCAGCAAGTAAGCCCATAATAGTATAAGTGGGCCGGGTCGATCCACACTATACGTCATCATGTCTCCCAGTCTAGTAAGCGTGGCCGTAGCCGCGGTTACTAGACTAAAAAGACTACTTTTACCGTCGCGGAGACGTTCGCACTTTCCAACCATACGCCGCCATATCTATCTTCAAACTGTGTCAATCATGCCCTATCTTAGGCAGCACCCGCGTACATGTGTCGGGTGATTGTGCTCGGACGCTTGGTTTCCCGTGGCTAGACGGTAAAGTCCCCGTAAGAAGAATACGTTTTCTATAGTCGGGGTAACATTAGCATTGGCAAGATACCATTCTCGTTCGTTTTTTATGAGAGGATGATGAGAAGGATTTATAATGATGAAAGCGGACCCCGTATAATAAAGGCCGACGGAAGACGTACTTCCGTGGCCGGGTAATGCGAATATGGCATTCGACTTACGGCCGACGGAAGACGTACTTCCGTGGCCGGGTAATGCGAATATAGCATTCGACTTACGGCCGACGGAAGACGTACTTCCGTGGCCGGGTAATGTGAATATAGCATTCGACTTATGGCCGACGGAAGACGTACTTCCGTGGCCAGGTAATGCGAATATAGCATTCGACTTACGGCCAACGGAAGACGTACTTCCGTGGCCGGGTAATGCGAATATAGCATTCGACTTACGGCCGACGGAAGACGTACTTCCGTGGCCGGGTAATGCGAATATGGCATTCGACTTACGGCCGACGAAAGACGTATTTCCGTGGCCGGGTAATGCGAATATGGCATTCGACTTACGGCCGACGGAAGACGTACTTCCGTGGCTGGGTTATGAGAATATGACATTCGACTTACGGCAGACGAAAGACGTACTTCCGTGGTCGGGTAATGAGAATATGGCATTCTACTTACGGCCGACGGAAGACGTACTTTCGTGGCTGGGTTAATTATTAGGTTACCCGTCCTGATGCGAATATGGCATTCGACTTAGTACCGGACTTGCAATGCCTCTTACGTACTTTCTATATCCGAAGATACTTACGTGACATGCACGAAGATAATTATAATGGTATCGTTATACCCCTATAGCCCCCTAGTTTAATGGTGCTATGTTCTATTAGTAGTATTAAACTTGCAGACAAAGTATCCAAAAACATGAATAATTTTAGCACTTACCTCAACAGGCCGTGGCCCGCTTAACACGGAGCTTACTAGAAAGGTGGCTGGTTCATATACCCTAATGTGCGATGCACAAAACTTGTAGCCTACTAGGAAATAGCACTCGACTATGTGCGATATGAAATAAAACACAAGGTGTTTGTTTATTTATTATGTCCCGATTTCGGAAATTTAACTCCGTACATTAGGAAGGTAGCGGATATGAATTAAAAGTAATATGATTTAACTAATAATAGGCATAAGAATGTGTACAACAAATGTTTTCGCATTTATGTAAGTAAGCCTTGCACGCCCCCTTCACGCCTCCGCAAGTGCTAGTTACATATAGGACTACGTAAGCCATAAAAACGACCGAGGCACGGTCATGTGTCATAATGATGACAACAAAAAAACTTTCCACGGATGCATTGATAAAGAATGAAAAGTACTCGATTTAGTTTATTCGCGGATCTACATGAGTTGACCGATGATCAAAATAGTTAGCCGCGGGTTGCCCCCGGCCAGGAGTACAAATGTTGACTCCAAATGTATAATCTTAAATACTCATTAAGAGCTCAATGGGCGAATGGAGGGGTTGTAGCCCCGTGTCTCCATGCTTGGGTAAGCAATGGAAGTCGTTATGACAAAAGAGCGGATATCCGCTGCGTTAGTAATCGAAACATGCCGTGTGGATAAAGGTTTCGCGGCTCATGATGTTCGTCATTGTGAAGTAAACTTCCAAATGTAAGGTACAAAGACTTTGGAAGCGTCCAAGTTCGTTGACCGGTGATTTACCTCCGAAAGGCTCGAGGCCGCAATGGTGATGCGGTTGGGGACCGCGGATACCAAAAAATAAAATACGTCCGGACGTGCGGAGCGTCACGAAAGGACGGAGCTTGCGACCGCGGATGTCAAAGAGGAAAACAAGTCCGGGCGTGCGGACAAATAATCGTAAATCATCACCCCCAAATAACTCGCATAATCTTTGCAAATAAGGAATAAATATGCAAAATAATATTTGCTAAACCATTTAATATGGCATGCCGTTGTATGCGACGTTTTTACCAAGTCATGGCTTAATCAAAAAATTATATTGTTTCCTGTTGAAACAATTTTTTTGTTTTTTTTTGTTTTTTGAAAATGTATATCAGATATGGTAAACACCGGATAAGGAAGGCAGGGCCGCGACATAATTTTAAAGGGGCAATAAATTATAAAGAAGCCGGGCCGTGACATATTGTTTGGTTCGGACCGAAGGAAAATATAAGGAAGTTGGGCCGTCGACATAATGTTTGGAAGGGACCATAAATATAAAAAGTCGGGACCGCGACATTTTTTTAAAGAGGGTTGGGCACGCGAACTTTATTAAGAGGCCGGACGACCCATGACGATAAAGTACGGGACTCACGGACAAAAATTATAGAGTCCCTTTTTTAAAATAATTCTTTGCAAAATAATATTTGCATAATAATATTAACAAGTAAGGGATAATGCAAAATGTGGAAAAAGATATGAATGAAATTTTTTATCAAATTTAAAATATTATTGGTAATACTTTTGTTTACCAATTTAAAAAAGATATGGATAAAATCTTTTTATCTCAATTAAAAAATATTGATAATATCCTGTGTACTAATTTAAAAAATATATGGATAAAATCTTTTTATCAAATTAAAAAATATTGGTAATATATTGTTACCAATTTAAAAAAGATATTATATATATCTTTATCAATTTAAAAATTCCATTTGAACAAAAAAAACATTCGTGATACTTCTGTATCAGTATGCGATTTGTGTTTCTAACTTGTCTATTGTAAATATGTAGATTGAAAGAGTAGTGCATATGTCATAAAAATATAGCATGTATGTAAGAATAAAAAGTATAAATGTGTTTCGGAGAATTTGTTTCGTCCGTGAACCATCATAAAATAGTTTGTAAAACATATCGCGACATTTTGATCATGTATACTTTTATTGTTAAAGCAATTTTGTGTCTAAAAAATGTTATAGATGCGTTTAATTCGAACAAGATATCATCTTGTGAAAAGCAATTTAAATGACACAATAAAGCATGTAGAGGATCCATTTGTTATTAGGCACCACTGAGGTCTGGTGGTGTTTATAAAAAAGAGCCACATGCTTATTTTTTTTTTCCACAAGATATCAAAACAAGAGTTTGGAACTTGTTTTAGGTGGAAGTTATATATCAAGTTTTTTTGATAAAATGCAATAGAAAATTATATGACTAGAAGCATGCATTTTTTAATTTTTATGCCGCGGAAGATGTTATGAAGATAAACAAGATAGTTGGTACTTACAAATCTCATGTTGTCTGGGGGCATACTATACAAACTCGCGGTGCATCGACAATTTTTTAGTTGATATAGCACCTTGCTGTTGTGTCCCATTTTTCCTTTTGGTGTAAAACTTGCCAAGTTAATGAAACTTGAGAAAACACTGAATGAGGCGGATGTCATTTTTTCCTTGTTGACGATGGCCTTCCCTTTACGAACTCAGAGTATTGTTCATTCAAGTTTGAAATAACAACATCGTTGGTAGAAGCTGTTTTGGAGCCTGATCTTCGATATTTTTAAAATCTGATAGAGCTGGGAACACCACATTTATGCATGCGAAGAGAATCAAACAAGCTTGCATGTTCAACACGGGTTAGGCGAAGCTTTTTGTTTGGGTCCCACGGATGGCGCCAAGTTGTTGATGCATAATTTGGTCGGGCCAGTCCTGACGACTCTCCTGGTGCCGTTCGTCGTCTTTTTGGGCCTTGAATAGTGCTGCCAACAAAGAAGAACCGGTTAGAAGGGGACTCGAGGCCGGAGCCCCAGGATCCACCCTCCGACGGTCAAGTCAGAATGGTATAAGCATATAGTAAAGAGGTGGTAGAGAATAACCTGTCGAGGTAGGATGATCCTACCCCTGTATATATAGTGTACGAATTAGGGTTACGTAGGATGTGGGCCACCCTTTTATCGGGTTCGGCCCATTGGGTCTGGCCCATTCCGGACTATATGCCAACATGTCCTCCAGTCTAGTATGATATGGTTCTTGATCATGTTATGCTAGACTTATGCTATACGTCCTCAGCAAGTAAGCCCATAATAGTATTAGTGGGTCGGGTCGGTCCACACTATACGTCATCAACCCTCATGAACTGCTGCGTCTACGCCAGCCATCAAACCCTAGACGCTCTGTATCACTTCTCCTAAAAAACATGCAATTTTTGGCCAAAACCTTACACTTTTACTTTTTTGGTCATAAATTTTAACCATTTTGGGTTAAGTGACACGGTTAACTCCATTCTCTTCATTTTTCAATTTTGAAAAGAAAAAATAAATAACACCATCATCGTCGCCCGCCAGGCGTACCGGTGGAAGCCAACTGCCGAAAAAAAGTCTACACTTTGTTTTTATTATTTTCTTTTGCTCTTATTATTGATGTTGTTGCTATTGGAAGGTAATTGTTTTCCTTGATTAATTCTCACAAATATACACAGTTTATATAGATTACAAAAGGAATGGGCTTGAGCCCAAGATGACTATAATACAGCTAATGAATTAACAGCTAATGATGACTAATCATACAACTCATGATTAACAAATCATCCAAAAATAAATCAACTAATATTGGAAGGTAGCTAATCAAATATATCGACTAATACGCCCCCGCAGTTGGAGCAGGAGGAGGTCAGACGCTCAAACTGGATCGAAATTCTTCAAACAAGGCCGCGGGCAGTTCCTTGGTGAAGATATCGGCATGCTGATAACGGGAAGGTACATGTAGGACTCTAACCTGTCCAGCGGTAACCAAGAATGGCAGAGGACAAAGGAGAGTGTAACTCAAGAAGCAGATTGCAGAGCCATGCAGTCTCAGCCACATTGTTAGCAACACCCCTATATTTAGCTTTGGCACTAGATCGAGAGAGGGTGTGATGACGCTTGGATGACCATGACAATAGATTGTCGCCCAGAAAAATACAGTAACAAGATGTAGACCGTCTTGTAGAGGGAAACTTGCCGAATCAACATCCGTATAACCAACAAGGGATGTAGTGGAGGATGTATATAAGTGCAGACCAAAATCCATAGTCCCGTGAACGTATCGCAAGATACGTTTAAGGGCCACAAAATGAGGTTCCCGAGGATCGTATATATAGAGGCATACCTGATGTACCGCGTAGGACAGACTCGGTCGAGTAAACATGAGATACTGAAGTCCACCTGCAAGACTGCGATATATTGTAGGATCCTGAACTAGAACGCCTTCGGGACCCAGTTTAGATTGTGTATCAACTGGAGTCCAAGAGGGGTTATAGTTAGTCATGTGAGCTCGCTCAAGAAGCTTTGAAACATACTGCCGTTGAGACAAAAATAACCCTGTGGAGTGACAAACTGCAGATATACCAAGAAAATAATTAAGTTCTTCGAGATCGGTCATATCAAACTCACTGTGTAGATAACTAATAATCTGCCGCAGAAGAGTAGTAGATGAATTTATAAGAATAATATCATCCACATATATAGGTGTTACACGATACAAAACCACCTTATTCGGGGGGTCTTGGTTGATCAAACCATAGATGATGAACCATGGTTCTAGTGAGAGAAAGTAGAGAGAGAAAGGGAATGAACTATGTGTTTTATTAAGACAAGAATGAAGTTTACATAATGATTTAACCAACCCCTCATGGAGAGGCATGAGGGGTATTTATAGCCTAACACAAAGCTATCTATACCTCGTTTACAATAATAGTCCCTGCGTGTAGCAGTTGGTCTATAGCTAGTCCAATTCACGTGTAAGATGCAAGCTTCACTAAAATAATGAGGCTAACAATCTCCCTCCAAGATGGTGTCACACGTGGATTGGTTACAATGTTTCCTACAAGCAAAAATAAAGTAAAATGATAAGAATGTAGTCAAGTATTCCTTGAGAAAGTCTTCAATAATCTTGATCTCCTTGAGTACTCTAGCTTAATTTCTTCAGCTTGTAGACGATCACAATGTAGAATACTAGTGAGGATGACTTAGAAGTTTTCTCTACCGATGATCTCGGTCTTGATTGGATTTCTGCTCAAAACTTCCTGACACATCTTCAAAAGCTTTCTTCATACGCTTCTCGTCATCTCGAAGTTTCTGAATTAGCTGCATGCCTTGAAAAAGCTTCATTTTCTAACACTTCTGGTCATGACGAAGTCTTCTGAATCTTCTTCTCATTTGTCATCCTTGAAATTATCTCATCTAAATACTTCGGCTTTGATATAAATTCTTGTCTTAAAACTTCTTTTTGCAGCTGTTAGTTTAAGTTTTCTACTCCCTCCCCCCCAAACTAGTTAGGCTATTATTCTTAAATCCCCCCCCCCCCCTAAACGACATCCTGAGATGATAGATTGAGTGCACTCGTCTTAGGTCATACAACCTCCTCTAGCTTAGCTCAAAGACCTTTCTCATGTAGAAAAATATATAGGGAAGGAATGATATCAACATCGACTCACTTAGGAAGCATTCCAGTCTCAAAGTACACACTTTATCCCTTCTCACGAAGTCAGAGACCGTCAGCACCAAATCATTAAGACTTCGGAAATGCATTTTCTCCTCCAGAACGTGCATATATAAATTTGCTACACAATGACAATTAAGTCACGATGTGTGCATAATTCATCCCATTATGTAGTCAAACTAGTAACATATAAAAATCAAATAGTACCGGTGTAACACCCCCAATTGGTGAAGCGGAATAGGGTCCAGGGCGTGTAAATTTGATCAATAACACAAGATATATATAGAACGATCATTAAAAATCATTTAAAATTGATACATTGGATTTAGCAAACATTTGTTTCAAAAATCCCGAAGCTTAACTTATTCATTGTTCATATTACAAAGATACTAGTTCATAATACATGATTCCTAAAATATTAATGATCCATATCTTTAAGAATGTCATACCAAAATACAAAATCACAATGTATCGCTTTGCACCTTGTGCTTACTGACCCCCCTGAAAAACATTGCTTTAAAAAACGTCAACATATTGTTGGTGAATTCTAGGTTTTGATAAATTTTTATAAGGTTGGACCACAAGATTTCCCCAAGTATATGATATTGCAGGAGATGCATAAATCACATAATTGTAAGTACATTTGCCCTAAGCTCATGTCACTGAAGCGCTCGAATAATTAAATGGAAATTATATAATTTGCCCAACATTGCCGTATTGATGTTTCTATCCCGCAACATCCCTTAATCCGACATGGTATAACGTTCGTTTGTCTAGTGATAGCTAATCACTCGAACGGGGATTGTCACACCCCAATAGATCTATTTCATAACACTCGCGCTCACAATTCTAGTAATTGAAGCTCATTATAATGGGTCAACTTGGGTTATCGCTACTTAGGCACACGTTATAATCCATAGGTATAAATATTATCACTTGGGTCCAGTTATAAAACATGCATGTTTTTCCACCCAAAATTATAAACAAAACCATGTAAAAAGTGGGGCCATGAACTCACCTTGAGAAATTAATGATAATCTCAATAATATCTCAGATTATGCGTCCACACAAATGAATCCGGAGCAACCTAAATTTATTTAGGCAAGTTTAAGTACTACATCAACATTGATTAAACTAATTTCATATACAAGTCTATGTAGCTACTATCTCCATCTATTTGTAATTTAAAAATCTGTGTTGTTATAAAGTGAAAACGTTTATAATTATCGTTTTGGTAAAACTAGCATAACTTTCCCGTTTTAAACCCGTTTCTCGCGTTTCTTACGTCCACGTCTTCGTATTAAGATGATATATAAAAATATTACATTTTTATATTTTATAACTTTCTGATGAACAGTACTTTTACTGTTTATGACATTTTATAAATTTAATTGTCGTAAAACCCGTAAATGCAACAAATTTATTCGTTTTAAATCTGATTTAGCGATTACATCGAGCACGACTTCGTTATTAAAATTATCACATTTTATAAAGTTGGGCGTATGCTGATGAAACACTAATTTTTACTGTTATAGTTTAAAAAATTACCTTTTATACACTTTTAATTATCGTAAACGTCGTATTTTATTCGTTTTAGCTTCGTTTTTAGTAATTCTTTCGAGCACGTTCTCGTAATTGAAAGTTTTATTTATTTTTGGTTATTTCCAAAAATATATGTTTCTGATGAACAGTAACTTTTTATAAAAGTTATTTTAATACATTTAAGTATATAAACTTGCAAAATTCTTAACTCTTTTGTTATAAATTGGAAAATTATGATTCTTATCAATGGGTACATCCTCAAGTCGCTTCTCCTTCGACTTGCCTTCCGCCTTTTTCGTAGTAACATGTGCCAAAAAGATAGGACATCCTTTTAGAAAATATTTATGGGTTTGGGTTGCACCGATGATGATGTTCAATCGTATGTTCATTTCCCCGGTTACTCCCCGCACCAATGAACGATTGAGCTTTTCTTTTTCCCACGGGGATGCAAACAATCTTCTCGGCATATACAATGATCATTTGGTACCTCGCTAACCAATCCATACCAATTATAGCATCAAAGCTACCAAGTTCTACGGGCATTAAATTTATGTTGAATGGGTGGTTTCAGAGATTTTTTTTTTTAAATGTACACTCCTAAGAATTGTGTTCACACAATTCATCTTCCGTTGGCTGGTTTTACAATCATAATAGTGATCCAAGGGTAGATGGTTGGATATCAATTTGGGAACTAATATGCAGTGGGTCACAAAACTCCTATCGGCACCAGTATCAAATAAGATAGAAGCATAGCGGTTGTTGAGAAAGAACGTACCCGTTACGACATTGGAATCTGGGTTTGTCTCCGCATGCCCTACCGCATATACCTTCGCTGGAGCATTGGCATTTCTAACCTGATTACCAAGGATTGTTGTTGTTGTTGTTGTTCTTCAGCTTGGACAGTCCGTCTTGAAAGTGTCCTGAACTCCACACTCAAAGCATGTACGACCCTTGGACCTGTCCATATTCTCTTTGGTTACTACCCGGATTAACACTTGCAGAACTTCTACAATTACGAGCCAAGTGACCAAATTTGTTGCACTTGTAGCATTTTGGAGCACATGGACCGTTATGGTTGTAATTGCACTTGGGACATAGAGGTTTAGATCCTCCATACTGTTTCTTATTACCAGATCCTGCAGTGTAGGCTCTGCCAGTATTCTGCCTTTTGTTATGATGTTGGTATGGGTTTCTGGGTTGTTCTTGGAATCAGGAGTGTTCATCAAAACATCCGCTTGTTTTCAGCCTGCCTTTCAGCGATAGTGTTGATTTTCTTATCCATCAGTTCGGATGCCATTTCAGTAGCCTCCTGCATGGTTTTCGGTTTTGATGCCACAACACTTCCCTGAATCATGTCGGGCAACCCACCGACATACCTTTATACCTTGTCGATTTCTTAAGGAAATATTCTTACACAAAGTTAGTGCTAGTTCTTGGAATCATGATTGTTACCCTGTCACATCGGTACTTTCATTTTCAAATTCTTAATATCAACCTCGAGCTTCTTTATCTCGTTCTCGGGACATTCTTGTCAGTCATTTTTCTTTCTCTAGATCTGTCACCAAGTCATTGCATACGACAACACATCATGTCCACAATTCCCTAACGTGGGAAGTTCCACCACGTCAAAGCACCCTGCGAACAATACTAAGTGGAAAAACTTGATTTGATTATCCAAAGAGCAATTGCTTATGGAAAACAGTCTCCACATCCTTTCAAACTATTGTTGTCAGTTATTCAAAACGCCCTTAGTGCCTTTGAAATACAGAGGTTGGCACTTCATGAAGTCTTGATAGGTGCACTCTTGAACAACGCGTTCAGTCCTCCTGACACCCGTTCCCGATGTATGGTTGTCATTGCCATTCCTAGTTGCATCACACGTTTGCTCTAGGTGCAGCAGTGGCACCATCCTTGATAATCATTGCCTTGAAGGTGGGGCATTAGTGTTAGATGTTGGTGGGTTAGTTGGTTGTGCTGGGTGTTGACCTTGTCTTTCTTTTTGGTGCCATTTTCTTCAATATCACAAGAAAATATAATACTCGTTAGATTTCATAAAATCATAACCGTGACATGACATATACATGATAAGTAAAGCGAGATCACATCACACAGTGAAATGCACAACTGAATTAAAATTAACAACGATATAGCTAAGCGACATTATTCATGATAAATTCGGATTAAAATCATGACATAACATAACATTTCATATATATTTTCGGACAAAAACATTACATGGTTTGTTAGATACAAAAGGTTTACACGATTAGTTACAAAATAACAACATAAACCTAGAGGCCCTACTACCCGGAGCTCACCCTTAAATACTTAGTAGGCTATATACCAAAACAACTAGCCCATAACATGATCTTTGAACTAATACCGGCCTCTCCGGTGTTGCAACTGGCTGTGTGGAACCTCGAGAGGGTCCTGCTGTCCCTGCCAGTGCTGTACCTGTCCTGTTAGAGGGTCACATGTCCTGTTGTTGACTGACATCAATGTTAAAGTTTGCACAAGCTACTCCTATCGGGTACGGTCAAATGTCCGTAATGCTGTAATCTCTGCCCGCCTCATGTGGTCTGCCTGTAGCATCTCTGAAGTCACAGTCTGACTCCTATGGTCAGCTGCCTGTAACTATGAAATCATTGCCTGCTGACTCTTCACTATAGAGTGTAATGCTATAATATTCTGGAACGTGAATGTAGCCTAACCTCTATGGAGCTGTCTCATGCCTCCGAGAGAAACACAAAGCCTCCTGATCTAGTTGTCCTATGTAGTCTCATTGTCGGTTCTGGACTATCTCTAGCCAATGTATCAACTCTCTGATATTTCTGGGGTCTGCATGTCCTGTGTATCACTCTATCGAAAACATTGGGATATCTGAATGTCCCTGCTCCTGTATATGCAGCTTGCTTCGGTCTCCCTAGTATTTGAACCTTCAAGGGTCATCGGTGCTACCTCATCAACAGCCTCTCTCGGGTCTACCCAAACATCTCTAATCTCATACCCGACCTCCTCGGCTCTTTGTCGTCTGATCTCGGTATCCATAGTACCGACAAACCCATAGTTTTCCCTACGACCTCCAGTCGGTCTAGCGGCAGTAGCAGATGAACTCTCTCCAACCTCGTACCTAGGACCCTGAGTAGAACATAACCTCTTCTGAGATGGTAAGCAAAACTCGGGTCTGTCTGCCCTATGGTCAGTAGAGGGTAGGAGTACAGGTAGTGATGAAATAGGGGCTGGTATAGGTAAGAGTGGTGGTGAGGGTATCTGTGGTAGTGGTGATGATAATGGAGTAAGTGGTGATGGTGGTGGAGCTCTTCTCTTTTAGACTTTAACTATCTATCGGGTCTCATGACGTTATTTTAGTCACGAACCTTTCACCTAACCTATTACACAATATTATTTCTCTATTTATTACAAGACTTTTATCTCAATAAGATTGTCACTTTTATCAATCCTAACATATCTGCCTTTGATTTAAAAGTACATGCACTAAAATAAAGAGTTTGATCGCATTCATATAGGTTAGTGATATCATCATTTGAACCATTTGGAGGTTCAATGTCAGCATTAGTTGTGTTATCGGTGAACATCTTTCCAGTAGGTATTTACCTAAGACCAACAGTCTTAGAAATTCTACCAGTTGGTTTCCACCTAAGACAAGATCTAGGAGTGTGTGGTTTCTCATGCACAGCGGAAGACTTATTTAGAGAAAACATTTGTCCTATAACAATCTGGCTACTAGGTTTCTGAGTATGACACTTTGGTTCTACGGGTTTGTTGTTATTTCTAGTCTTATAGGATTGAACCTTAGTACGAGAATTCACCTCTTTCAGGAACTTTGTTATGCAATTATCATGATTTGCATTAAAGATACATTTTTTATAGGTCGAGCAAACAAAGTGTTTGGATTCCGTAAAGAAACTAGAATTCCTAGAGTGATCTACTAGAGGCACAACATTTGATGGTACACAACTACTCTTAGATACATGCAAACACATAGATATGTTCATAGGATTTGGTGTACAAGAATTAGCAGTGCGGTGTGTTCTAGCAGAGGCCATATCCCTAGGAATAGGAATCCTATTACTCTCTTGTGTCTTTTTCCTACCTTCCTCTAGAAAGTAAGTATGAGCCATATCATTAGAACTATACAATTCCTTTTTACTATTCCTAGAAGAGTTGGGTGCATTTACATGATGAGGTTTTGCAATAGCAGATTGTAACATCCCCAAATTGGGTTGCATCAGAATAAGGGTCTGGGGCGTGTCACATCTTAGATCAATAACACAAGATATATATAGAACGACCATTAAAAGTCATTTAAAACTGATACATTGGATTTAGAAAACATTTGTTACAAAAAGCCCCAAGCTTAACTTATTCATTGTTCATATTACAAAGATACTAGTTCATAATACATGATTCCCAAAATATAATGCAACCATATCTTTAAGCATGTCATCCCAAAATACAAAATCACTAATGTATCGCTTGCACCTTGTGCTTATTGACCTCCTAAAAAACATTGCTTTAAAGCGTCAACAATAATGTTAGTAAATTCATAGGTTTGATAAATCGTATAAGGTTGTACCACAAGATTTCCCCAAGTATATGATAATACAGGAGATGCAAAACATCACATAATTGTAATAACGTTGCCCTAAGCTCATGACACTAAAGCTCGACATAAATAAATGGCAATATATAATTGCCCACATTGCCAGTATTGATGTTCTAATCCGCAGCATCCCTAATCCGACATGGTATACCTTCGTTTGACTAGTGATAGCTAATCACCTGAACGGGGATGCCAATCCCAATAGATCTATTCATAAAATTCACGCTCACAATCTAGTAATTGACAGTTCATGATAATGGGCTCAACTTGGGTTATCGCTACTTAGGCAACACGTAATCATAGTATAAATATTATCCACTTGAGGTCCAGTTATAAAACAAATGCATGTTTTTCACCCCAAAACTTATAAAAGAAAACCATGTAAAACGTGGGGCTATGAACTCCCCTTGAGTTACTAATAATCTAAATATCACATATAATGCGTCACGCAAGTGATTGGATGCAACCTAAATTAATATAGGCCATATAAGTACTAATCACATTGATTAACTAATATCATATAAAAGTTTATGTAGCTACATCACCATCTATTTGTAATTTAAAAATCGTTGTTATGAACTGAAAACGTTTATAATTATCGTTTTGGTAAAACTAGCATAACTTTCCCGTTTTAAACCCGTTTCTCGCGTTTCTTACGTGCACGTCTTCGTATTAAGATGATATATAAAAATATTACATTTTTATATTTTATAACCTTCTGATGAACAGTACTTTGACTATTTATGACGTTTTATAAATTTAATTGTCGTAAAACCCGTAAATGCAACAACTTATTCATTTTAATCTTGATTTTAGCTATTCCTTCGAGCACGTCTTCGTTATTAAAATTATCACTTTTTTATAAAGTGGGGTCTGCTGATGAACAATAATTTTTACTGTTCATATTTTATAAAATTACTTTTATAACTTTAATTATCGTAAACGTCGTATTTTATTCGTTTTAGCTCCGTTTTTTTAGTAATTCTTTCGAGCATGTTCTCATAATTGAAAGTTCTTTTTATTTTTGATGATTTTCAAAAATATATGTTTTTGATGAACAATAACTTTTTATAAAAGTTATTTTTATACATTTAAGTAAATAAACTTGCAAAATTCATAACTCTTTTGTTATAAATTGGAAAATTATGATTCTTATCATTTTGGAATCCTAAAAATGTGTATAATCTATTAAAAATACCAAACATTCTGTTTTGTATAATTTTTATAAATTGTTTTATAATAATTCTTTTATAAAACAATTTATTTATCGTATAACTTGTTTTTTCCGTATCTTTTTCGTTGTAAGCCGGTTTTCAAGTTCTTTACATATTTGGAAATGTCATGAGACGTATTATTTTTATAAAAGGTCAAACCCACTGTTAGAAATTTGAAATTTAAACAGCCCCTTTATAATGAATATGTATACTTTTATATAACACTTGTTTTATGTATTTTTCATTTTAATAGTTGACCATAAGTCTTTTTATAACTATATTTATCATATGTGATACATATGATAATGTCTATAGTCCTTCCTTTGTCCACATAACTCCTTGACAACAAGATTTACAAGATTACAAAGTTGTTTACACAAGAGTGTACAATACTTATGACCCCATTTTATCATGATATTACCATCAGCATAACATGTGTATAAGTGTACAATTTCACAATCACAAGTAAAAGTACATTTTACATGTTAAAAAAAAGTATCCTAATGTTGATTTTTCTACATAAACATCATATACACATTTAATCATGAAAATGAAAAGTTAAGAGATTTAGATAACCTTAGTGTGATGAATAATGATGACCAACAAAAATCTAAACCCTTGTTTAGATTAAATACCCAAGCTTATATAACCAAGAAAACCCTAACTTTTTAAGTAAAAGCCCTAGCTTCCTTTCTTGATAAATACTTGTAAATGGTTAACCAATGCTTGAAAATACCTTAGTATATCTTAGGAATAATGTGTGATGGCTTGTATATGTTGTAGAAAATTTTGTATGGTTTATTTAAAAGGGGTGTTTTGAGCCGTGGGTTAAAAGGGAGGAAAAGGGAGAATGGTTTTGAGTTTTTAGTTAAGTGTTTTGCATGTATGTGTTATCTATCACATGTATACTTGTATATATGGTATAGGTTAGTCAAGGATAGGTCTAGTTGGTCAAGGAACAAGATGAGGGTCTTAAGGAATGTTTATGGTCAAGTTGAGACATAACAAGACTAGGTTTAAATGCCATGGTGTTGTACAAGACCAACTTGTGTAATTTGTGTGCTCCTTGTCTATTGTTGTTGTTGTATGCCATGGGATAAGAGGGGGGAGGGTTTCTAGAAGCTTTTTGATATTAACAACATATCTAGTGTATTTTATGTAAGTTACAACTTGTAGTTTTTGTATAAAATGTGTTTACTTGAAAGTATTCATGTCTTGGTTTATTTTCTTATGAATAAAGTGAACAATAATATTAACTTGGGTAAAGTTTAATAAAACTTTGGGTGTTGGGTATAAAAGTGGGTATTTGTTGAAGCGTAGAAATATTTTTGTGGTTCCGGGAATGCCTAAACTTAATTTATCGCGAAACGTAAACACTTTGCGTAACCGATAAAAATAAAATAAACAAAGACCATAATTATTCTCCAAAATAATTATTTAATACTTGCTTGATGTAAACGTTTAATTGTTTGATGCCCGTTTACCTTGAACGATCATTTTTAGCTTACGCGGTTTTACTTAATACATGAAATTAAAAGCAAACGCGTACAAAAAAAATAGTAGATTTATTGACGTCGCAAATGACTTGAAAACCATACGTTGTTTAGTAGACTGTCCCCCTTAAATGAGCCTTGTCCTCAGGCTTACGATGCGACACTGGCGCGGCGGTGCGGTCTTGAGTGAAGAGATGCGGGATTTCTTCTTGAATGGTCTTCACACGTTCCTACGTGAAACTCAGACCTCCTGGAGATCCATCTTACCTTTGACAATTGGACAAGGCTATGCCTCAATTGTTTCCTCTCGATCCATGATCTTAGACGATTCCTCTACCAACTAAGCTTGTCATCCAACTGTAGCCATCCAATGACACAATTAATGGATCATCGGAATAACACCTCTTCAAATTGGATACATGAAAAGTGTTGTGAACCCTGCTCAGCTCTTGAGGAAGCTCAAGCTTGTATGCAACGGCTCTAACTTTTTCTAACACCTTGAAAGGTCCGACATATCTGGGGTTTAACTTTCCCCGTTTTCCAAAACGTACGACCCCTTTCGAAGGCGAAACTCAGCATAACTTTATCCCAACTGAAAATCTCACTGCTTACTCTTCATATCGGCATAACTCTTTTGCGATCGCGACGTTTTTTTGCATTCTCTGCCTTTTATCCTGAATATTCTTCTCGCCGTCTCTTCGAACTAAATCTGATCGAGAAATATATGATAGTGATAGTAGAAAAAATAAGTTGCACTTGCCCAACCTCGGCCCAACAAACAGGTGAACGACACTTTCGACCGTAAAGCGCTTCAAAAGGTGCAGCCTTTATGCTAGCGGATAACTGTTGTTGACAGAACCACACAAAGACGAATGGTCAACCCAACCCTTTCCAAAGTCGATCACGCATGCACGTAACATATCCTCGAGAGTTTGAATGGTCCTCTCGCTTTGCCCGTCGGTTTCTGGATGGTATGCCGTACTCATGTCCAAGCTAGTACCCAAAGCCTTCTGGTGTGACTTCCAGAAATTTGATGCGAACCTAGGATCATGGTCGAAAATGATTGAGAGTGGGATTCCATGTCTTGCGACCGCTTACTTTATGTAATTTTAGGCCAGTTTCCACCAGGGATCCAAATTTCCCTCATCGGTAGAAAGATTGCAGACTTGTGAGTCGGTCAACAATCACCCAAATGGTATCGTAGCCTTGCGACAACCTTGGAAGCTTCGTAACAAAATCCATATATGTTTCACCACTTCATTGAGGTATCTCGGGTTTGTACAAATAACCTTATGGCCTTTGGTGTTCGGTCCTTGACCCTAGCACAATCAAAACATTTGCTAACATAGGAGGCGCATGTGGCCTTCAATATTTGGGCCACTCATATAGCTTCTTCATACTTGGTACATCTTGTCAGAACCGAAGAATAGAGATATTTGGACATGTGGGACACCGTGCATGCTCACGTTCCTAAATCACCATAACAATGGAACCAACTCCTGCCATGAAGCTACATTCCCATCTGCTCCGTGTTTTCCTAACTTTTTTCGTTCTAAATTTCTCTGGATCTTTAGAATTTTCAACTAACATACCTCCAACATCTTCGTTTTTGAGGTTCTTCGGCTTCCGAGCTTCAGTCTGAGCATTCAGGATTTGTTTGGGAAGCTCCAAGCCAATATTCATGACTAAGGCTCGAACCCTTAATGGTGATTATCGTTCCTTCCTACTCAAAGCATCAGCCACAACATTTGCTTTCCCTGGGTGATAACGAATATCGCAATCGTAATTACTGAGCAACTCTAACCATCGGCGTTGTCTCATGTTCAGTTCCTTTTGATCAAGAATGTGTTGTAAGCTCTTATGATCAGTAAACACCGTACACTTGGTTCCATACAGATAGTGCCTCTAAATCTTAAGAGCGAACACTACTACTCCAAGTTCTAAATCATGAGTCATATAGTTCTTCTCATGAATCTTCAGTTGGCGTGATGCATAAGCAATCACCTTATCTCTTTGCATCAACACCGCGCCCAAACCCTTCTTTGAAGCATCGCAGTATGCGATAAAATCTCTGCTTCCTTCAGGTAAAGCCAGAATTGGCGCACTACACAACTTCTGCTTAATCAGTTGAAACGCTGTTTCCTGTTTGTCACTCCACTCAAACTTGACCTTCTTCTGAGTAAGCTTGGTCATTAGTTTGGTAATCTTTGAAAATCCTTCAATGAATCTTCGATAATACCCAGCAAGACCTAAAAATTGACGAATCTCCGTTGGTGACTTAGGAGATGCCCAATCTTTAATGGATTCGATCTTGGCAGGATCTACGTGAATGCCTTTACTATCAATCATGTGACCTGGGAACTATACTTTAGGAATCCAAAGTTCACACTTGGAAAACTTGGCATACAACTCCTCTTTCTTAAGCAACTCTAAGATTAGCTTAAGGTGCTTGTTATGTTCTTGCTTGTTCTTTGAATATATCAGAATATCATCAATAAAGACAATCACGAATTTATCCAGATATGGTTTGCACACCTGATTCATAAGGTCAATGAATACGGCAGGTGCGTTCGTCAAACCAAATGGCATAACTTGAAATTCATAATGGCCGTAACGAGTTCTGAAAGTGGTCTTTGGAATGTCTTCTTCTTGAACCCTCAGTTGGTGATAACCTGACCTTAGGTCGATCTTCGAGTAGACACTCGACCCTTGAAGCTGATCAAATAGATCATCAATTCTTGGAAGTGGATAACGGTTCTTCACCGTTAGTTTATTCAATTCCCGGTAATCAATGCACATCCGGAATGATCCATCTTTCTTCTTGACAAACAAGACCGGAGCTCCCCAGGGTGAGGAACTGGGTCTTATAAAGCCTTGTTAGATAACCTCTTGCATTGTTCTGACCACACTTTCATTTCGAAGGCGCCAATCGATAAGGGGCCCGTGCAAAGGTGCAGCACCAGACCAAATAATTTTATTTTTTTTTTTTTGACAAACTCCACTTGTCAGTAGGAGGTAGACCGCAAGTCCTCAAGAAATACATCGGAAAATCTGGACAATGGGTACATCTCTGTGCTTCTCCTCTACGTGCCTTCCGCCTTTTTTCGTAGTAACATGTGCCAAAAAGATAGGACATCCTTTTAGCAAATATTTCTGAGTTTTGGTGCACGAGATGATGTTCAATCGTGTCTCATTTCCCCGGTTACTCCCGTCACCATGAACGATTAGAGTTTCATTTCCCCAGGGGATGCGAACAATCTTCTCGGCACACACAATGATCGCTTGGTACCTCGCCAACCAATCCATACCAATTATAGCATCGAAGCTACCAAGTTCTATGGGCATTAAATTTATGTTGAATGGGTGGTTTAAGAGATTTAATGTACAACCCCTAAGAATAGTGTTCAACCCAATTATTCTTCCGTCGGCTAGTTCAACATCATAATAGTGATCCAAGGTAGATGGTGTGATATCAATTTGGGAACTAAATGCAGTGGACACAAAACTCCTATCGGCACCAGTATCAAATAAGATAGAAGCATAGCGGTTGTTGAGAAGGAACGTACCCGTCACGACATTGGAATCTGGGTTTGTCCCCGCATGCCCTACCGCATACACCTTCGCTGGAGCATTGGCATTTCTAACCTGATTACCACGGTTGTTGTTGTTGTTCTTCAGCTTTGGACAGTCCGTCTTGAAGTGTCCCCGAACTCCACACTCGAAGCAAGTAGGCCCTTGAACATAACCCATTTCCCTTTGGTGTACTACCCGGGATAACACTTGCAGAGGCTTCTACAATTACAAGCCAAGTGACCAGATTTGTTGCACTAGTACATTTTTGGAGCACATGGACCGATATGGTTGTAATTGCACTTGGGACATAAGGTTTAGATCCTCCATAATGGTATTCTTATCACCAATCACGTAGTGTAGGCCTCTGCCAGTATTCGGCCCTTTTGTTATGATTGGATGGTTCTGGTTGTTCTTGGAAGTGTCATTAAACTTCCGCTTGTTTTCAGCCTGCCTTCATTTTTGATAGTGTTGAATTTTCTTATCCATATGTTGTTCGATGCTAATGTCAGGTAGCCTCACCTGCATGGTATTTCGGTGTCGAGATGCCACAAACACTTCCCTGAATCATGTCCGGCAACCCACCGACATACCTTTCACCCTTGATCCGATTTCTTCACGAAACATTCAAACACACAAAGTGCTAGTTCTTTGGAATCGTTTGATTGTTACCCTGTCACATCGGTACTTTCACTTTCAAATTCCATAACCGAAAAGATAAAACACCCTTGAGCTTCTTTCATCTCGTTCCTCGGACAGTACTTTTTTAGTTCATATTCATTCTCAGATCTGTCGCAAGTATTGCATACGCAACATCCTGACCAACAATCCTAACGTGGGAGTTCCACCACGTCAAAGCACCTGCGAGAAGAGTACAAGTGGAAAACTTGATCTGATTATCCACATAGCAGTTGCTTATGCGAAACACAGTCTACATCCTTTCAAACCATTAAGTTAATTCAACAACTCCCTCAGTGCCTTTGAAATACAGAGGTTGGCACTTCATGAAGTCTTGATAGGTGCACTCTCGAGCAACGCGTTCAGTCCTCCTGATACCTGTTCCCAAGGCATGGTTGTCATCGCCATTCCTAGTTACATCACGTGCTGCTTGTTCAGCAGTGACACCTTGATCAATCATTGCCTGAAGTTGGGCATTAGTGACAGATGTGGTGGTAGTTGTTGTTTCTAGTGTTGACCTTGTCTTTCTTTTTGGTGCCATTTTCTTCAATATCATAAGAAAATATAATACTCGTTAGATTTCATAAAATCATAACCGTGACATGACATATACATGATAAGTAAAGCGAGATCACATCACACAGTGAAATGCATAACTGAATTAAAATTAACAACGATATAAAAAAAAAAAAAAAAAAAAAAAAAAAAAATAGCTAATCACATTCATTCATGAAAAAAGTCGATTACACTCGTGACATAACATAACGCATTCCATATATAATTTCGAAAACATACATGTTTGTTCAATACACAGGTTACAACGATTAGGTTACAAAATACAACATAAACCTAGAGCCCTACTAGCCGGGAGTCACTCGTAATACTTAGTAGGCTATTACAAAACTAGCCATAACATGATCTATGAACTACTACCGGCCTCCTCCAGTGCAACTGGCTGTGTTGGACCTCCAGAGGGTCCCTTTTGTCCCTACAGTGCTGTCACCTGTCCTTGTAGAGTGGTCACCTATCCCTGTAGTGACTGTACCAATGTCAAAGTCTGCACAAGCTGCTCCTGTCGGGTATGGTCAAATGTCTGTAATGCTGCAATCTTTGCCTGCCTCATGTGGTCTGCCTGTAGCATCTCTAAAGTCACAGTATGACTCCTACAGTCAACTGCCTGCAACTGTGAAATCACTGCATGTCTTGTGTATCCTCTATCACAACATAGATATCCTACATGCCATGCTCCTGAACTGCAGCAAGCTCGGTCACCCTAGTATTGACCACTTCAAGGGTCATCGGTGCTACCTCCTCAATAGCCTCTCTCGGTTCTACCCAAACATCTCTAATCCCATAACTGACCTCCTCGGCTCTTTGTCGTCTGATCTCGGTATCTATAGTACCGACAAACCCATAGTCTGCCCTACGACCTCTAGTCGTTCTAGCGGAAATAGCAGATGAACTCTCTCCAACCTCGTACCTAGGACCCTGAGTAGAACATAACCTCTTCCGAGGTGGTAAGCAAAACGCAGGTCTGTCTGCCCTATGGTCAGTAGAGGGTAGGAGTACAGGTGGTGATGAAATAGGGGATGGTATGGGTAAGAGTGGTGGTGAGGGTATCTGTGGTAGTGGTGATGATAATGAAGTAAGTAGTGATGGTGGTGAGTGTTAAGCAGAAGTCTCCGACCTCTTCCCTAGGAGGAAGTGATATGGATGGCTCAGCCCGGATAAATATCCTGGCAGTCATACGGTGTACAGGTGGTGGTGGGATAGAGTCAGCCGGAGCTGGGTGCTCCTCCTCCTCGTCATCCTCGTCTTCCTCGTCCTCCTTGTCTTCCTCCTCATCATCAGCATCATCTCCGAAGGGCTCCTCCTCCTCCTCATCATCATCATCCCTATCAGCAGGGTAGTCAGCTGGATCCTCCTCGAGATCCTCATCGTCCTCCTCCAAGTCCTCCTCAGGATCGGACTCCGGGATATAACCTGGTGACTGGTCAGTAGGTGAGGCAGTAGCAGGCAGTGGCTGCTCCTCTATTGGGAGTACCTCATCGTCCGGTGGCATGAATTCTGGGTAAATAGGCTCCTGAACAAAGTCTAGGGGAAGTGGTGCCTGTGGCTCCTCGGGGCCTGGCACATAATCAGGTGAAGGTGGGGCCTGGAAAGCAGCTACAACATATGCGTATGGATCATCTGGCATAATGGGTGGTCCATCGACTCCTGGTGAACCAATGTCTGACAAATCTGCAAATGGACTGGATATCTGTGTATAGGTGACCGTGGAATCTTCCGAATCCGACATAACTGTATCTGAAAATCCAAAATAACTTATATTAGTATTTAATATAAGACTCTTATAGTAATATACATTTATATCATAACATGTATATCAATCATGAATATCAATCATGCATGCATCTAGCCTAACCGACTAATGCACAAGTAGTGTATGTATGTATGTCCCGTGAAAAACCCCT
The DNA here is from genome assembly GCA_026074375.1 of Tanacetum coccineum. NCBI lineage: Eukaryota > Viridiplantae > Streptophyta > Magnoliopsida > Asterales > Asteraceae > Tanacetum > Tanacetum coccineum. The sequence continues at coordinate 23,314 of BQNB010045092.1, forward strand.
TTTGTATATAAGCAATGTTTGAAAACGGTTATAGTCCAGCAAAAACATTTTGACCTGGTTCTCTATAACCTTGGCTCTGATACCAATCTGTAACACCCCCAAATTGGGTCGCAGCGGAATAAGGGTCCGGGGCGTGTCACATCTTAGATCAATAACACAAGATATATATAGAACGACCATTAAAAGTCGTTTAAAACTGATACATTGGATTTAGCAAACATTTGTTACAAAAAGCCCGAAGCTTAACTTATTCATTGTTCATATTACAAAGATACTAGTTCATAATACATGATTCCCAAAATATAATGCAACCATATCTTTAAGCATGTCATCCCAAAATACAAAATCACTAATGTATCGCTTGCACCTTGTGCTTACTGACCTCCTGAAAAACATTGCTTTAAAACGTCAACAATAATGTTGGTGAATTCATAGGTTTGATAAATCGTATAAGGTTGGACCACAAGATTTCCCCAAGTATATGATAATGCAGGAGATGCAAAACATCACATAATTGTAATTACGTTGCCCTAAGCTCATGACACTGAAGCTCGACATAAATTAAAACGGCAATATATAATTGCCCACATTGTCCGTATTGATGTTCTAACCCGCAACATCCCTAATCCGACATGGTATACGTTCGTTTGTCTAGTGATAGCTAATCACCCGAACGGGGATGTCAATCCCAATAGATCTATTCATAACATTCGCGCTCACAATCCAGTAATTGACAGTTCATGATAATGGGCTCAACTTGGGTTATCGCTACTTAGGCACAGCCGTAATCATAGTATAAATTTTTATCCACTTGGGTCTAGTTTATAAATACAAATGCATGTTTTCCACTCCAAAACTTATAAAACAAAACCATGTAAAACGTGGGGCTATGAACTCACCTTGAGTTACTGATAATCCAAATATCACAGATAATGCATCACGCAAACGATCCGATGCAACCTAAATTAATATAGGCCGTATAAGTACTAATCACATTGATTAACTAATATCATATACAAGTCTATGTAGCTACATCACCATCTATTTTTAGTTTAAAAATCGTTGTTATAAATGAAACGTTTATTAATTATCGTTTTTGGTAAAAAAGCATAACATTCCCGTTTTAAACCGTTCTCGCGTTTCTTACGTCCACGTCTTCGTATTAAGATGATATATAAAAATATTACATTTTTATATTTTATAACCTTCTGATGAACAGTACTTTTACTGTTTATGACGTTTTATAAATTTAATTGTCGTAAAACCCGTAAATGCAACAACTTATTCGTTTTAATCCTGATTTTAGTGATTCCTTCGAGCACGTCTTTGTTATTAAAATTATCACATTTTTATAAAGTGGGGTCTGCTGATGAACAGTAATTTTTACTGTTCATAGTTTATAAAATTACTTTTATAACTTTAATTATCGTAAACGTCGTATTTTATTCGTTTTAGCTCAGTTTTTAGTAATTCTTTCGAGCACGTTCTTGTAATTGAAAGTTCTATTTATTGTTGATGATTTCCAAAAATATATGTTTCTGATGAATAGTAAACTTTTTATAAAAGTTATTATTAAGACATTAAGTATAAAGAACTTGCAAATTCAAAAACTTTTGTTATAAATTGGAAAATTATGATTCTTATCATTTTAGAATCCTAAAAATATGTAAAATCTATTAAAAATACCAAACTTTCTGTTTTGTATAATTTTTATAAATTGGTTTATAAAAATTCTTTTATAAAACAGTTTATTTATCGTATAACTTGTTTTTACCGTATCTTTTTCGTTTTAAGCCGTTTTTTCAAGTTCTTTACATATTTGGAATCGTCATGAGAACTATTATTTTTATAAAAGGTCAAACCCACTGTTAGAAATTCGAAATTTAAACAGCCCCTTTATAATGAATATTAAACTTTTGATAAAACAATTGTTTTATGTATTTTTCACTTTATGAAATTACCATAAGTCCCTTTTATAAATATATTTTATCATATGTGATACATCAAATAATGTCCATAGTCCTACCTTTGTCCACATAAGTCCTTGACAAACAAATTTAAACAAGAATACAAAGTTGTTTACGACACATTACATTGTAGCTTTTTAGTAAAACCTTAAAAAACCTAATCTTTATTTAACACTTTTTATGCTTAATCAAGAAGTGTACAATACTAATGAACCCCATTTTAGCATGATATTACAATCAACAAAACATGTGTATAAGTGTAGCAATTTCACCAATCACAAGAAAAGTACATTTACATGTTAAAAAAAAAGTATCCTAATGGGTGATTTTTTTCAACAAAACATCATATACACATTTTAATCATGAAAATGAAAAGTTAAGGGCTTTAGATAACCTTAGTGTGATGAATAATGACGACCAAAAAAATCTAAACCCTTGTTTAGATTAAATACCCAAGCTTATATAACCAAGAAAACCCTAACTTTTTAAGTAAAAGCCCTAGCTTCCTTTCTTGATAAATACTTGTAAATGGTGTTAATCAATGCTGCCAAAATACCTTAGTATAATCTGAGAATAATGTGTGATGGGTTTGTATGATGTTGTGAAAAATTTGTACGGATTATTTAAAAGGGTGTTTTACCGTGGTGTTAAAAAGGGAGGATATATGGAGAATGGTTTTGAGTTTTTAGTTAAGTGTTTTGCATGTATGTGTTATCTATCACATGTATACTTGTATATATGGTATAGGTTAGTCAAGGATTGGTCTAGTTGGTCAAGGAACAAGATGAGGTCTTAAGGATGTTGTATGACAAGTTAGACATAACAAGACTAGGTTTAAATGCTATGGTGTTGTACAAGACCAACTTGTGTAATTTGTGTGCTCCTTGTCTATTGTTGTTGTTGTATGCCATGTGATAGGAAGGGGGAGGGTTTCTAGAAGCTTTTTGATATTAACAACATATCTAGTGTATTTTATGTAAGTTACAACTTGTAGTTTTTGTATAAAATGTGTTTACTTGAAAGTATTCATGTCTTGGATTATTTTCTTATGAATAAAGTGAACAATAATATTAACTTGGGTAAAGTTTAATAAAACTTTGGGTGTTTGGTATAAAAGTGGGTATTTGTTGAAGCATAGAGATATTTTTGTGGTTCCGAGAATGCCTAAACTTAATTTATCGCGAAACGTAAACACTTTGCGTAACCGATAAAAATAAAATAAACAAAGACCATAATTATTCTCCAAAATAATTATTTAATACTTGCTTGATGTAAACGTTTAATTGTTTGATGCCCGTTTACATTGAACGATCATTTTTAGCTTACGCGGTTTTACTTAATACATGAAATTAAAAGCAAACGCGTACAACACAAAAAAAAATAGTAGATTTATTGACGTCGCAAATGACTTGAAAACACGGGGTGTTATAGACTTCCCCCGTTAAATAAGCCTTGTCCTCAAGGCTTACGATGCGGCACTTGGCGGCGGTGCGGTCTTGGTGAAGAGATGCGGGTATTTCTTCTTGAATTGGTCTTCACGTTCCCACGTGAACTCAGGACCTCTCTTGGAGTTCCATCTTACCTTGACAATTGGGACACGGCTATGCCTCAACTGTTTGACCTCTCGATCCATGATCTCGACCGGTTCCTCGACAAACTGAAGCTTGTCATCAACGTGTAGTCCATCCAATGGCACAGTTAATGGATCATCGGAATAACACCTCTTCAAATTGGATACATGAAAAGTGTTGTGAACCCTGCTCAGCTCTTACGGAAGCTCAAGCTTGTATGCAATGGCTCTAACTTTTTCTAACACCTTGAAAGGTCCGACATATCTGGGGTTTAACTTCCCCTGTTTGCCAAAATGTACGACCCCTTTCCAAGGTGAAACCTTCAGCATAACTTTATCCCCAACTTGAAAATCCATCAGTTTACGCTTCTTATCGGCATAACTCTTTTGTCGATCGCGAGCGGTTTGCATTCTCTGCTTTATCTGTATAATCTTCTCGGTCGTCTCTCGAACTAAATCTAGACCGGTAGGTTGCACTTGCCCAACCTCGGCCCAACAAACAGGTGAACGACACTTTCAACCGTAAAGCGCTTCAAAAGGAGCAACCTTTATGCTAGCGTGATAACTATTGTTGTACAAGAACTCAACTAAGGACAAATGGTTAACCCAACCCTTTTCAAAGTCGATCACGCATGCACGTAACATATCCTCGAGAGTTTGAATGGTCCTCTCGCTTTGCCCGTCGGTTTCTAGATGGTATGTCGTACTCATGTCGAAGCTAGTACCCAAAGCCTTCTGGAGTGACTTCTAGAAATTTGATGTGAAACTAGGATCATGATCGCAAATGATTGAGACTAGGATTCTATGTCTTGCGACCACTTCCTTTAGGTACATTTTTTCTAGTATCTCCAGGGGATCAGTTTCCCTCATCGGTAGAAAGATTGCAGACTTAGTGAGTCGGTCAACAATCACCCAAATGGTATCGTAGCCTTGCGACGACCTTGGAAGCTTTGTAACAAAATCCATAGTGATGTTGTCCTACTTCCATTGAGGGATCTCAGGCTGTACCAACAATCCTGATGGCCTTTGGTGTTCGGCCTTGACCCTAGCACAGGTCAAACATTTGGTAACATAGGTGGCGATGTTGGCCTTCATATTGGGCCACCAATATAGCTTCTTCATATCTTGGTACATCTTGTCAGAACCTGTATGAATAGAGTATTTAGACTTGTGGGACTCGTGCATGATCACGATCCTTAAATCATCATAACATGGCAACCAACTCTTGCCATTGAAGCATAGAGTTCCATCTGCTCGTGGTTCTAACTTTTTCGTTCTAAATTTCTCCGGATCTTTAGAATTTTCAACCAACATACCTCTAACATCTTCGTTCTTGAGGTTCTCCAGCTTCCGAGCTTCAATCTGAGCATTCAGGATTTGTTTGGGAAGCTCCAAGCCAATAGTCATGACTAAGGCTCGAACCCTTAATGGTGGTTCTCGTTCCTTCCTACTCAAAGCATCAGCCATGACATTTGCTTTCCTCGGGTGATAACAAATATCGCAATCGTAATCACTGAGCAACTCTAACCATTAGCGTTGTCTCATGTTCAGTTCCTTCTGATCAAGAATGTGTTGTAAGCTCTTATAATCAGTGAACACCGTACACTTGGTTCCATACAAATAGTGCCTCCAAATCTTAAGAGCGAACACTACTGCTCTAAGTTCCAAATCATGAGTCGTATAGTTCTTCTCATGAATCTTCACTTGGTGTGATGCATAAGCAATTACCTTTTCTCTTTGCATCAACATCGTGCCCAAACCCTTCTTTGAAGTATCGCAATATGCGATAAAATCTTTGCTTCCTTCAGGTAAAGCCAGAATTGGCGCACTACACAACTTCTGCTTAATCAGTTGAAACGCTGTTTCCTGTTTGTCACTCTACTCAAACTTGACCTTCTTTTGATTAAGCTTGGTCATTGGTTTGGCAATCTTTGAAAATCCTTTAATGAATCTTCGATAATACCCAGCAAGACCTAAAAATTGATGAATCTCTGTTGGTGACTTAGGAGATGCCTAATCTAAAATGGATTTGATCTTGGCAGGATCCATATGAATACCTTTACTATTAATCACGTGACCTAGGAACTGTACTTTAGGAATCCAAAATTCACACTTGGAAAACTTGGCATACAACTCCTCTTTCTTAAGCAACTCTAAGATTAGCTTAAGGTGCTCGTTATGTTCTTTCTTGTTCTTTGAATATATCAGAATATCATCAATAAAGACAATCACAAATTTATCCAGATATGGTTTGCACACCCGATTCATAAGGTCCATGAATATGGCAGGTACGTTCGTCAAACCAAATGGCATAACTTGAAATTCATAATGGCCGTAACGAGTTCTGAAAGCGGTCTTTGGAATGTCTTCTTCTTGAACCCTCAGTTGGTGATAACCTGACCTTAGGTCGATCTTCGAGTAGACACTCGACCCTTGAAGCTGATCAAATAGATCGTCAATTCTTGGAAGTGGATAACGGTTCTTCACCGTTAGTTTATTCAATTCCCGGTAATCAATGCACATCCAGAATGATCCGTCTTTCTTCTTGACAAACAAGACCGGAGCTCCCCAAGGTGAGGAACCAGGTCTTATAAAGCCTTGTTAGATAACCTCTTGCATTGTTCTGACCACACTTTCATTTCGAAGGCGCCAATCGATAAGGGGCCCGTGCAAAGGTGCAGCACCAGACCAAATAATTTTATTTTTTTTTTTTTGACAAACTCCACTTGTCAGTAGGAGGTAGACCGCAAGTCCTCAAGAAATACATCGGAAAATCTGGACAATGGGTACATCTCTGTGCTTCTCCTCTACGTGCCTTCCGCCTTTTTTCGTAGTAACATGTGCCAAAAAGATAGGACATCCTTTTAGCAAATATTTCTGAGTTTTGGTGCACGAGATGATGTTCAATCGTGTCTCATTTCCCCGGTTACTCCCGTCACCATGAACGATTAGAGTTTCATTTCCCCAGGGGATGCGAACAATCTTCTCGGCACACACAATGATCGCTTGGTACCTCACCAACCAATCCATACAAATTATAGCATCGAAGCTACCAAGTTCTATGGGTATTAAATTTATGTTGAATGGGCAGTTTTAGAGATTTAATGTACAACCCCTAAGAATAGTGTTCAACCCAATTATTCTTCCGTCGGCTAGTTCAACATCATAATAGTGATCCAAGGTAGATGGTGTGATATCAATTTGGGAACTAAATGCAGTGGACACAAAACTCCTATCGGCACCAGTATCAAATAAGATAGAAGCATAGCGGTTGTTGAGAAGGAACGTACCCGTCACGACATTGGAATCTGGGTTTGTCCCCGCATGCCCTACCGCATACACCTTCGCTGGAGCATTGGCATTTCTAACCTGATTACCACGGTTGTTGTTGTTGTTCTTCAGCTTTGGACAGTCCGTCTTGAAGTGTCCCCGAACTCCACACTCGAAGCAAGTAGGCCCTTGACCTAACCCATTTCCCTTTGGTGTACTACCCGGGATAACACTTGCAGAGGCTTCTACAATTACAAGCCAAGTGACCAGATTTGTTGCACTAGTACATTTTTGGAGCACATGGACCGATATGGTTGTAATTGCACTTGGGACATAAGGTTTAGATCCTCCATAATGGTATTCTTATCACCAATCACGTAGTGTAGGCCTCTGCCAGTATTCGGCCCTTTTGTTATGATTGGATGGTTCTGGTTGTTCTTGGAAGTGTCATTAAACTTCCGCTTGTTTTCAGCCTGCCTTCATTTTTGATAGTGTTGAATTTTCTTATCCATATGTTGTTCGATGCTAATGTCAGGTAGCCTCACCTGCATGGTATTTCGGTGTCGAGATGCCACAAACACTTCCCTGAATCATGTCCGGCAACCCACCGACATACCTTTCACCCTTGATCCGATTTCTTCACGAAACATTCAAACACACAAAGTGCTAGTTCTTTGGAATCGTTTGATTGTTACCCTGTCACATCGGTACTTTCACTTTCAAATTCCATAACCGAAAAGATAAAACACCCTTGAGCTTCTTTCATCTCGTTCCTCGGACAGTACTTTTTTAGTTCATATTCATTCTCAGATCTGTCGCAAGTATTGCATACGCAACATCCTGACCAACAATCCTAACGTGGGAGTTCCACCACGTCAAAGCACCTGCGAGAAGAGTACAAGTGGAAAACTTGATCTGATTATCTGCAGAGCAGTTGCTTATGCGAAACACAGTCTCCATCCTTTCAAACCATTAAGTTAATTTAACAACTCCCTCGGTGCCTTTGAAATACAGAGGTTGGCACTTCATAAAGTCTTGATAGGTGCACTCTCGAGCAACACGTTCAATCCTCCTGACACCCGTTCCCGAGGTATGGCTGTCATCGCCATTCCTAGTTGCATCAGGTGCTGCTAGTGTAGTAGTGACACCTTGATCAATCATTGCCTGAAGTTGGGCTTTAGTGACAGATGTGGTGGTAGTTGTTGTTTCTAGGGTTGACCTTGTCTTTCTTTTTGGTGCCATTTTCTTCAATATCATAAGAAAATATAATACTAATTAAATTTCATAAAAATCATAACCATGACATGACATATACATGATAAGTAAAGCGAGATCACATCACAAAGTGAAATGCACACCTGAATTAAAATTAACAACGATATAAAAAAAAAAAAAAAAAAAAAAAAAAAAAATAGCTAATCACATTCATTCATGAAAAAAGTCGATTACACTCGTGACATAACATAACGCATTCCATATATAATTTCGAAAACATACATGTTTGTTCAATACACAGGTTACAACGATTAGGTTACAAAATACAACATAAACCTAGAGCCCTACTAGCCGGGAGTCACTCGTAATACTTAGTAGGCTATTACAAAACTAGCCATAACATGATCTATGAACTACTACCGGCCTCCTCCAGTGCAACTGGCTGTGTTGGACCTCCAGAGGGTCCCTTTTGTCCCTACAGTGCTGTCACCTGTCCTTGTAGAGTGGTCACCTATCCCTGTAATGACTGTACCAATGTCAAAGTCTGCACAAGCTGCTCCTGTCGGGTACGGTCAAATGTCTGTAATTCTGCAATCTTTTCCTGCCTCATGTGGTCTGCCTGTAGCATCTCTAAAGTCACAGTATGACTCCTACGGTCAGCTGCCTGCAACTGTGAAATCACTGCATGTCTTGTGTATCCTCTATCACAACATAGATATCCTACATGCCATGCTCCTGAACTGCAGCAAGCTCGGTCACCCTAGTATTGACCACTTCAAGGGTCATCGGTGCTACCTCCTCAATAGCCTCTCTCGGTTCTACCCAAACATCTCTAATCCCATAACTGACCTCCTCGGCTCTTTGTCGTCTGATCTCGGTATCTATAGTACCGACAAACCCATAGTCTGCCCTACGACCTCTAGTCGTTCTAGCGGCAACAGCAGATGAACTCTCTCCAACCTCGTACCTAGGACCCTGAGTAGAACATAACCTCTTCCGAGGTGGTAAGCAAAACGCAGGTCTGTCTGCCCTATGGTCAGTAGAGGGTAGGAGTACAGGTGGTGATGAAATAGGGGCTGGTATGGGTAAGAGTGGTGGTGAGGGTATATGTGGTAGTGGTGATGATAATTGAAGTAATAGTGATGGTGGTGAGTGTTAAGCAGAAGTCTCCGTCCTCTTCCCTAGGAGGAAGTGATATGGATGGCTCAGCCCGGATAAATATCCTGGCAGTCATACGGTGTACAGGTGGTGGTGGGATAGAGTCAGCCGGAGCTGGGTGCTCCTCCTCCTCGTCATCCTCGTCTTCCTCGTCTTCCTTGTCTTCCTCCTCATCATCAGCATCATTTCCGGAGGGCTCCTCCTCCTACTCCTCATCATCATCCCTATCAGCAGGATAGTCAGCTGGATCCTCCTCGGGATCCTCATCGTCCTCCTCCGGGTCCTCCTCAGGATCGGACTCCGGAATATAACCTGGTGACTGGTCAGTAGATGAGGCAGCAGTAGGCAGTGGCTGCTCCTCCGCTGGGAGTACCTCATCGTCCGGTGGCATGAATTCCAGGTAAACAGGCTCCGGAACAAAGTCTAGAGGAAGTGGTGCCTGTGGCTCCTCAGGGCCTGGCACATAATCAAGTGAAGGTGGGGCCTAGAAAGCAGCTACAACATATGCGTACAGATCATCTGGCATAATGGGTGGTCCATCGACTCCTGGTGAACCAATGTTTGACAAATCTGCAAATGGACTAGATATCTGTGTATAGGTGACCGTAGAATCTTCCGAATCCGACATAACTGTATCTGAAAATCCAAAATAACTTATATTAGTATTTAATATAAGACTCTTATAGTAATATACATTTATATCATAACATGTATATCAATCATGAATATCAATCATGCATGCATCTAGCCTAACCGACTAATGCACAAGTAGTGTATGTATGTATGTCCCGTGAAAAACCCCTTTTATATATAAGCAATGTTTGAAAACGGTTATAGTCCAGCAAAAACATTTTGACCTGGTTCTCTATAACCTTGGCTCTGATACCAATCTGTAACACCCCCAAATTGGGTCGCAGCGGAATAAGGGTCCGGGGCGTGTCACATCTTAGATCAATAACACAAGATATATATAGAACGACCATTAAAAGTCGTTTAAAACTGATACATTGGATTTAGCAAACATTTGTTACAAAAAGCCCGAAGCTTAACTTATTCATTGTTCATATTACAAAGATACTAGTTCATAATACATGATTCCCAAAATATAATGCAACCATATCTTTAAGCATGTCATCCCAAAATACAAAATCACTAATGTATCGCTTGCACCTTGTGCTTACTGACCTCCTGAAAAACATTGCTTTAAAACGTCAACAATAATGTTGGTGAATTCATAGGTTTGATAAATCGTATAAGGTTGGACCACAAGATTTCCCCAAGTATATGATAATGCAGGAGATGCAAAACATCACATAATTGTAATTACGTTGCCCTAAGCTCATGACACTGAAGCTCGACATAAATTAAAACGGCAATATATAATTGCCCACATTGCCCGTATTGATGTTCTAACCCGCAACATCCCTAATCCGACATGGTATACGTTCGTTTGTCTAGTGATAGCTAATCACCCGAACGGGGATGTCAATCCCAATAGATCTATTCATAACATTCGCGCTCACAATCCAGTAATTGACAGTTCATGATAATGGGCTCAACTTGGGTTATCGCTACTTAGGCACAGCCGTAATCATAGTATAAATTTTTATCCACTTGGGTCTAGTTTATAAATACAAATGCATGTATTCCACTCCAAAACTTATAAAACAAAACCATGTAAAACGTGGGGCTATGAACTCACCTTGAGTTACTGATAATCCAAATATCACAGATAATGCATCACGCAAACGATCCGATGCAACCTAAATTAATATAGGCCGTATAAGTACTAATCACATTGATTAACTAATATCATATACAAGTCTATGTAGCTACATCACCATCTATTTTTAGTTTAAAAATCGTTGTTATAAATGAAACGTTTATTAATTATCGTTTTTGGTAAAAAAGCATAACATTCCCGTTTTAAACCGTTCTCGCGTTTCTTATGTCCACGTCTTCGTATTAAGATGATATATAAAAATATTACATTTTTATATTTTATAACCTTCTGATGAACAGTAATTTTACTGTTTATGACGTTTTATAAATTTAATTGTCGTAAAACCCGTAAATGCAACAACTTATTCGTATTAATCCTAATTTTAGCGATTCCTTCGAGCACGTCTTTGTTATTAAAATTATCACATTTTTATAAAGTGGGGTCTGCTAATGAACAGTAATTTTTACTGTTCATAGTTTATAAAATTACTTTTATAACTTTAATTATCGTAAACGTCGTATTTTATTCGTTTAGCTCAGTTTTTAGTAATTCTTTCGAGCACGTTCTCGTAATTGAAAGTTCTATTTATTGTTGATGATTTCCAAAAATATATGTTTCTGATGAATAGTAAACTTTTTATAAAAGTTATTATTAAGACATTAAGTATAAAGAACTTGCAAATTCAAAAACTTTTGTTATAAATTGGAAAATTTTGATTCTTATCATTTTGGAATCCTAAAAATATGTATAATCTGTTAAAAATACCAAACTTTCTGTTTTGTATAATTTTTATAAATTGTTTTATAAAAATTCTTTTATAAAACTGTTTATTTATCGTATAACTTGTTTTTACCGTATCTTTTTCGTTATAAGCCGTTTTTTCAAGTTCTTTACATATTTGGAATCGTCATGAGACGTATTATTTTTATAAAAGGTCAAACCCACTGTTAGAAATTCGAAATTTAAACAGCCCCTTTATAATGAATATGTATACTTTTATATAACACTTGTTTTATGTATTTTTCACTTTTGTAGTTTACCATAAGTCTTTTATAACTATATTTATCATATGTGATACATATAATAATGTCCATAGTCCTTCCTTTGTCCACATAAGTCCTTGACAACAAGATTTACAAGATTACAAAGTTGTTTACACACTTTTACTTGTAGCTTTTTATGTAAATCCTTAAAAACCCTAATCTTGTATTAACACTTTTTATGCTTAATCAAGAGTGTACAATACTTATGACCCCATTTTAGCATGATATTACCATCAACATAACATGTGTATAAGTGTACAATTTCACAATCACAAGTAAAAGTACATTTTACATGTTAAAAAAAGTATCCTAATGGTGATTTTTCTACATAAACACCATATACACATATAATCATGAAAATGAAAAGTTAAGGGCTTTAGATAACCTTAGTGTAATGAATAATGATGATCAACAAAAATCTAAACCCTTGTTTAGATTAAATACCCAAGCTTATATAACCAAGAAAACCCTAACTTTTTTAAGTAAAAGCCCTAGCTTCCTTTCTTGATAAATACTTGTAAATGGTTAACCAATGCTTGCAAATACCTTAGTATATCTTAAGAATAATGTGTTATGGCTTGTATATGTTGTAGAAAATTTTGTATGGTTTATTTAAAAGGGATGTTTTGAGCCGTGGGTTAAAAGGGAGGAAAAGGGAGAATGGTTTTGAGTTTTTAGTTAAGTGTTTTGCATGTATGTGTTATCTATCACATGTATACTTGTATATATGGTATAGGTTAGTCAAGGATAGGTCTAGTTGGTCAAGGAACAAGATGAGGGTCTTAAGGAATGTTTATGGTCAAGTTGAGACATAACAAGACTAGGTTTAAATGCCATGGTGTTGTACAAGACCAACTTGTGTAATTTGTGTGCTCCTTGTCTATTGTTGTTGTTGTATGCTGTGGGATAGGAGGGGGGAGGGTTTCTAGAAGCTTTTTGATATTAACAACATATCTAGTGTATTTTATGTAAGTTACAACTTGTAGTTTTTGTATAAAATGTGTTTACTTGAAAGTATTCATGTCTTGGTTTATTTTCTTATGAATAAAGTGAACAATAATATTAACTTGGGTAAAGTTTAATAAAACTTTGGGTGTTGGGTATAAAAGTGGGTATTTGTTGAAGCGTAGAAATATTTTTGTGGTTCCGGGAATGCCTAAACTTAATTTATCGCGAAACGTAAACACTTTGCGTAACCGATAAAAATAAAATAAACAAAGACCATAATTATTCTCCAAAATAATTATTTAATACTTGCTTGATGTAAACGTTTAATTGTTTGATGCCCGTTTACATTGAACGATCATTTTTAGCTTACGCGGTTTTACTTAATACATGAAATTAAAAGCAAACGCGTACAACACAAAAAAAATAGTAGATTTATTGACGTCGCAAATGACTTGAAAACACGGGGTGTTATAACCGGATGTACACATTTCTCCCTCCAGGTTGATGACTAACTGAGGAATCATCCTACACATGTGTACATCTTATGCCAACTGGAACTGCTTACTTAGCTTCATATATCCGTGATTGCATAAGCAATACTCTGTGAGAAGATGTCGGTACTCTCTTTACAAATCTCTCTTGATCAACCTGATCTAAATCCCCTTATCTAATACTGATGACCACTGATGAAGACAACCCGATGAAACGAACTCGAGAATGAAGCAACAATCCCCGACTTGTGACTTAATCTTGTACTATTCATGTAACGAAGAACAGTGCATAGGCAAATCTCTAAGTACCATATACCCGCACCAAAGTATACAAAAAATACAACACCTCTTGAAAAACTCCTTAACTACGTGAGACACTGAGTACTACAATGTAACTCCTTAAAGTGATAGCTATAACCCGTGAGTACTACAATGTAACTCCTTACATCAGGTTTAACTAGATAAATCAAGTCTTCGTCACAAACTGTATATGACCGAACAAGTCATCTTCGGTGTAGAGAAAATCGAAGACGAAATAAGTACACTCCCCGTGAAATACTACTTCAATCCTAAATAAGTAACATCGGACAAGAACGCCGTAGGCATAAAATCCCATACTAGTCATTATGAATGAAGGTGAATTTTGATAAGGATCGTTTTTAGTGTAATGTGTTGTGTTTGTTGTGTTGTTGTTCGTGATTTTTGATGTGATGTGACAGTTAACGGATATCAGGCTCAATAAATTAACATAAGCACTACCCGTCCAAGTAATAAAACCCAGTCATTTAATCTTTACCCGACGTGATAATGTTTTACTGCCCGGCTTAATCTAATAATATTGGCCCAAAATAGATAAACTATAATTATTTTCGGCCTCATAACCATATACGCCAGCCCAATATACATCAATTGCAGCGCATGCTAACTTAAAACACAACCTAATCCATAAGCTACCAAGCCTACAATTGTCACTGTTGAGCCTAGTCAATAACACAAGCCCAACATAAATAAACCATGAACATTTTCGGCCCATTATGATAATACACGATTTTAGCCCATGTGCTATGTTAAGACCCAGCCTGCTATAACATAATACCACAATCGACTGAGACTTAGCTGCTATACACCCACCAGCCCATCATGCAACAAATCTTGGCCCAATATGTAACCTACCCCAACCCAAGTCCATCAAACACTTTACCTTAATATTAGGGGATTATAAAAGAGATGCAATCCCTAATTAAATTCATAACCCTAATCCACAACACACATAAAAAACGCAGTCATCTATTACTTCTGGCCCCAAAACCAAATCTGCTCCATCTCCTCCATTAAAAAACAGCATCACCCTTATAACTTGCGTTGATAATTGCAACAATTATCTTGCAGCCACAAGTATGAAACTCTTACACGAATCACAAGCATAACATCCTTTGTGCTTCTTCATTGAAATGGCTTCAAGAGCTTCAAGACCTTGAAGGGTCTCGGGTAAGATGGAGTGTGTTGATGTTCAATCAAAACAAAGAATGTTTTGTAACATAATTGTTATGAGACAATCTTTAATTTCGTATAAAAAAGGGGTTTAACCCTTCATAGAGATCGATGATGATTTAAATTTCGTGTTCTGGACCGGATGAGGGTCTCGATTTAATTTAAATACACGAACAATGAATCTTAGATTTTATGTGTTTGTTCTTTTTCGTTCGAGTCTTAATTGACGAGGGAGGATGGTGTAGGATTTGTTGTTTGAGAATATGAGACGATGGGTTAGGATTAGTGTTGGATTTGCATTTGAGATATTGAAGTTGGTTGTTGATGTTGTTGATGATATGGTTATGGTTTGAGTCTGTTAATCTTCTTCATCATTTCTGTCCTTTTTCTTTAGGTTAATCACTCGGCTGACTCAGTGAGTGACTTAGTCAACTCGATACGACTTGGTCTGGTGTATAACTCGCCTATGGTTGATGTATAGTTCGCCTAGGTTTTTCTTGAGGTATACTTCGCCCACTGGTTCGGTATACTTCGCTTGAGTTGGCAGTGGTATAGTTCACCCAAGCTTGGCGTATAATTTGCCCAACTTGGGTGGTATAAATCGCCCAGCCAAAACTGTATAATTCGCCCCAAGGTATACTTTGCCTGAGGGTGGTATACTTCGCCTGAGAGGTATAATTCGCCTGATGGTATTTGTGTTTAGATGAGCAAAATCAACTGATCAAGCTTGACTACACCTTTTAAATATATATAAATATAAAATAAATAAATATATAAATATATAAATAGAGGGTAAGAATCAAAATCTCACAATTATAGTAATCCGGGAGTATGATTCCCGAGTCGTTTCCCCAACGAGGAATGCAATTGAAAGTCGAGAGTCGTTTTGAGAATCGATGCTTGAATGGCACAAGATTGATATTGGTTTTCTAAAACTACAAGAAAATTACGGCAAAAACTTAAAAACACTTAAGGGAAGACAAATTTTAACTAAAAACGCAAAACAAAAATCCTAAACGGGACCTAAAAACCCTAAATTATCAAAATTAAGTTCTAAAACAATCTTTTTGGTTTTTATGAGTCTTAATTGACTAAAAAGCTAGAACAAAGAAAACTAGAACAAAAACGAGGGAGATTTAAGCTTGAAAACACTAAAAACATGAACGGGATTCAATCCCGTTCTTTAAAAAACAAAATTTGGCAATTTAAATCCTACGAAAGCAAATCTAATTTTCCTAGGTTCTAAATGTTAAAAGAAAATTTTCTAAAAAAGAAATATATTTTTTTGACTTTTTTTAATTTTTTTATGAATTAAAAACGATTTTAACAAAAATTAAATATAAAAAATACTAAACAATTTATAAAAAAACTAGAAAAATCATGAAAAGTAGCTTGAACAGTGAGGAGTCTAATAAAAATAAGATGGGAAAAACAGCTTATCGAATAAGCTGTGAAATAAGCTAAAAATGGCTTATAAGCTAAAAGAGCTAAAATGTGTATAAATGATTAATTATGCAAAGATAAACCGAAAAAGACCCCAGGGCAAGTGGTAGAGTGTGTTGTGTGTTGAGTTATAAAAGGTGAGGAGGGTAGAGGTCGTGAGTTTGAGCCCTGCTCACCCACGATTTCCTCTCTTCCCTTTTTATTTTTTTTTGTTGCAAAAACTTTAAAAAGCAAAGTTGTTAAGCAGCTTAAAATAAGCTACTTTTGTGAAAAAAACTTTTTAGAAAACTACATAAAAAGCTGAAAAAGAGCATTTTGAAACAGAAAGAGCACTTAGCTCTTTTTAAACTTTTTCTTAAAACTTGAATATACTAATAAGCTAAGATAAGCTCACACCAGATCAAATAAGCTATAACTAACTTAAAACTAACCTAATAAGCTAATCTAAGCTATAAATAAACAAATAGAACAAACCATAAGCTGAAAAAGATCAATAAGCATTTTTTTTACAAAACCAGTATCAAACAGCCTGACCAGGCATCTTTGAGCTTATTTTTAAGCAATCAAACGGATCCTTATGAAAATCTAGCTTATACTACCTATAAGCCTGGCCTATGAGCTACTCTAAACAATAAACAAAAGACATTTTGAAATTCAAATAAGCAGTTAAAAAGCTAACTGAAAAGGCTACTTGTATAGATTAACTATGTTTTTGGTTTTTTTAAGGAAAAGACTAAATAAGCTAAAGCTGACCCTAATAAGCTATAAACTACTTAAAAATTATCCTAATAAGCTAGTTTGAACAGGAATTAAGCAAAAACTAAGGACCTATAAGCTAAAAAAATCTCAAATAAGCTATTTGGGAAGAAACTGTTAATCCAAACAGTCCCTTAAGGCAACTTTGAGCTTATTTTTCAATAAGCTAAAGGGTCCTTATGGACTTTTGGCTTAAACCAGCTTAACCCTTGACCTATTAGCTACTTAAAACAACTTTTGAAAACTAATTTGAAACTCAAATGATCAATAAAGAAGCTAGTTGAAAAAGCTGAAAATTCATTTTACTCTATTTTTGGTTTTTGAATTAAAAGACAAAGTGCTAAATTGCAGATCTAAAACAGGTATTCAAATAAGCTTTTTAAACTAAATTAAGCCCTAACCTATATAATATGGCCTACCAACTACTTGTGCTCAAAACTAAAAGAACTAACTTCTACTTTAACCCACTAAATCTTAAGCTAGAAATTGGCAGTATGGCTTGATTTAACTGCTGGTGCATTTGACACTAGATGTCCAAAACTTTTAAACTAATTACACAAACTTAAAAACCTGAATCTATACTAACTTAAACACTAGAAACAAATGTATATTGAATAACTAACATAGCCAGAATGAGCTCAAGCTTAAAATGCATATTAGACTAAACTAATGCTAACAGATTATAACCACTGTCACAAGCTAGATCAAAACTTAAATTAACCTAACAACAACTTCAAATCCTAGCTTCATAAACCTAAATATGAAGCTTGAAATTAATTCAAAGGACCAAAAGACTATGGACAGTACTAACTCTAGTTAGTACTGCCATAAGCCAAACACCCCTTTAAATCCTTTAAGCCCATATTAAGCTTATGAATTTCAGATTTAATGCACAAAGTTAAAATACCAGATAGTCATAAGCTATAAACAGACCTATTAAGCAAACTTAAGCAAACAATTAAGCCAGAAAATCAAAACTACAAAGTATGCTAATCTTTTTGGTTTTTCAAACTGTTTTTAAACTAACATATGCAGATTTAGATTTAAGCTAATATTTAAACTAAATAAGCACTAAGCAAAGATAATAAGCAAGTTTAAGCTAAAGTTAACAACAATAAGCTACTAACAAACAGTTTAAGCTAAAATGCAGATTTAAACTAAGTTTATAAAAAAACAGAGTACTATTAAACAGATTAAGCAATTATGCATATTTTAACAAAAATTATGTAGGGACAGATAAAAAAAGTAAAGGAAAAGGAAATGGTACCTCACACCTCAGCTAAAAAGAGGTGAGTGTTCTTAATAGAGCTTATACAAACAGCTTAAGCTTATAGCTTAAGCTTTTATTCCCAAATACCTATTTAGAAAACGTGCTAAACTCCCGAGGGAACTATCATTTACACTGGAATTTCTATAGAAGTAAGCCATCCAATTCCATTAGAATTTAAGTATTTAAGAGCTTTTAGTATCTTAAGGACAATAAGAGCTTATGAAACAGTTTTAGAGCTTATTTAACCATATTTTGCACAAAAGTAAACTTAAGAAAAGACAAAGAGCACTATAAGAAAACTTTAACTTTTATTAATAAAAGAGCTGATTACAAACTTGAAAGATTGAAAACATTACATGAAATTAAAACAGATTTTATAACATTACAAAAGCTATAAATTTAAATCCTATCTAAAAAAGCTATTAAAACTAAAAAGGAAGATGATCTCTTGTAGAGTGAGGCAAGGCTCTTATTTATAGGACTGTCGAGAAAGGATCTAGACCTTTACCTACGCTCCCTTGTGTGTGATCTTGGCTTTTAATCATTGCCAATATTTTGCTCTCAATCTTTAGCGTTGGCGATCAACATACGTGGAGCAACGGGATTCGCCATGGATGGGCAATCTCTTATCTTTGGACGGTGTGCTTCGCTTTTATGCTTGATTTCAAGTAACAAAAATTCCACATTTGGTTGGTGGTATGTTTGAGTATGCGTGTCATTCCCTGAGGTGTGTCTTGACGAATCAAGCTTTAAGTGACATTTTCTATGATGAGATGTCACTTGGTTACTTGGAATCTTCTTAGCTATGCTGGATTGTGGGGGAATTGGGATATTTACTGCTTTAATTTTAACACATGGTAAAACTTGGGACGAAGGGTGAATAGTAACACCATCTTCGCGCCCTTTTTCTTTTTATATGTTTTTGTTTGACTTGTTGTTTGACTTAAGGGAATGGGCTCGGGTAATTATAAAAAGAATTGGGCCGGGTTATTTGGGCTTGGGTTCGGGTAATATAAAAGGTAAAGGGTTAATGGTTTTAAGGGAATAACGACCGTTAGTTATGGACTAACGGTGTTAGGGTTTTTTTGGACTTTTGTGAAATTTATTTAAAATTGAGGGTTCATTTGGGATTTTGAGGATTTAGTCTTTTTTTGTGGGTTGACCAAGGTTGACTATGTTGACCTTTGCTAGAAACTTTTTGGCTCTTGTGCACTCTATCCGTTCCCGTGTTCGTGTTTGTCCGGTTTTGACCGTTTTCTTGTGATTTTTGCAATATCCGTACCTACACATCACAAATGACAAAACAAGCAATATACAAGCATAATTTGCAAAATTTAATTATTTAAGGGTCATTTTTGATATAAAAAGGATATGTGATTTCTCACATATCATACACACGAAAATTCTTTCATATTCTTTTCTAGGCAAAGCATTATAAATAACCATTTTAGCTTCATTATTTTTCGCAAGTCTCTTTTTAAGATCATCGCTTTGTTTTTCAAAAGGGATAACCTCATCTAATTTGGTTTCCGGATTTCGTTAAATAGGTTGAAAATCACCATTGGTAATAACATGCCAAAGATCTAGATCTTTTGATTTAACATATGTCTCGAATCTATTTTTCTAATAAATAAAACTATCTGGTATGTGCTAAATTACACATACCTTTTTCCATTAAAAACGGACTTAAAAGACCGAAAACAGACAGAAATTGGCAAATATATGTTTGTTTTGCATTTGTGTTGTGTAGGAAACGGATATTCACAAAAGGATGAAAAACAAAGCCAAAAACGACAAAACTAAGCACGGAATGGAAAAGTGTGTGAAGACAAAGCCAAATCGAAGCCAATAGTCAATCAAGTCAAACAGTCAATAGGAAAGTCAAACAGTCAAAGTCAAAGTCAACCCCGACAA